>PVKB01001076.1:253896-271396 GCA_004027205.1 Ctenodactylus gundi | reverse complement strand
ACCAAACAATAGATATAAAAATGAGAGAGGAATATGATCTCATACAATAATATAAATAAAAATCTCATTAAGTAAAGATGATGTTTTGGTGTTTTTTCCAAATTAAGGGAAAATTTTGGGTACTATTGCTCTGGTATTTTCTCAGGAGGCATGCTTAAATTCATTGACAAGGATGAAAGAATTAGTTTTAGTGAGGCAGGTCTTGCTAGAGCCACTTGTTGGGTCGCGTTTGTACATCTTTGATAGGAGTGATCCTGAAATATGACCGAGTCTTCCCTTTGACAACTAAAATGCCTTGAGCTATAACCACAGTAGGAAAGGTAAGACATTTTCACGATCTCATTTAACTTTTCTTATTGTTATATCAAAACTATGAGATTAATTGTAAAGTTCCCATTTCCCAGTTAGTTTTTAAAAGAAGGAATACTGTACATATAAACCTTTGTGTCACCACAGTAAGTATAGTCAACTTGCGCACCAAGAAGAAGGGTCACAAGAGTGACTTATTGATAGAATATAGGCATGTTGGGAATAAGGATTTCCCCCTCCCTCCCTCCCTCCTTCCTTCCTTCCCTCCTTCCTTCTCTCCGGTGCTGTTGGGGACACCACCAGGGCCACGTGCATGCTAGACAAGCCCTCTAACACAGGTCCATCCACAACCCAGGATCTGTTTCTTAACCAAAGACTGTATCTAGCTCTTCAGGTAAGAAAGTGTGAAACTTAAATTTTAAGAAGCTTTCCAGGGACTGGAGGAATGGCTCAGCGGTTAAAGCGTTTGAGCAAGCGCTAAGCCAAGCGCTAAGTACCCGAGTTCGATTCCCCAGCACCACATAAGCTGGGCGTGGTGGCGCACGCCTGTAATCCCAGTGCTTGGGAGGCTGAGACAGGAGGATTGCCCTGAGTCCAAGGTCAGCCTGGGCTCTGAAGTGAATTCAGGACCAGCCTGGACCACAGAGCGAGACCCTGTCTCAAAAAAGAGAAAAAAAAAAGAAGCTTTCCAGTTGAAGGTAGTTTGGGGAATTCTTTGGTACAGTACAATATATCACGTGTCCTTAGATAGCCCCTCAAACTGAGGTTGAGTATTTGTGGCCTTCTTGCCCCACAGGCCCTCGAAATGGTCTTAGAATCAGGGTCCTGGGTTGAGCCACTGTAATAATCAGCACCCATTTTGCAGAACTTCTGAGTGGAAAATGGCAGTTTCGCTCTGCATCTCCAGTCCGGCCCCATCGATAAGTCTTCTACAATACACAGGAGCGTGTTCAGTCCGGACAAAGGACTGTCCTGAAATTGTTTTTGTGGGACCAGCTTCTCCTTCTAGCCCTTCCTTGTCCCTCGCAGAAAGCTTATCACCTGCCCAGGTGACTTAGTTTCCTTTTTGTGTGAAATGGAATGATGCTGAGGCAAAGGGAGAGGTTTGTGTGTGGAAATATGTTACGGGTTAATAATGCCCAGAAAATAAAGGGTTGCGTTGTTAGAACTTCCCAGCCCTGGTGAAGCCTAGACAGGAGGACGGTGTTCGCCCAAGGGAAACAGTGTACTCCTGAGGAATGCACCAGCCGGAGGGATCTGGGGCCACAGAGGCTTTGTTTGGGTGCTTCCACTTGAAGGGCAGTAGTAGTGTTCCAGGTGGGTTTCGAAACACAGGGTCACTTGTGGACTTTATGTATGTCGGTGCGTCCCCAGGCCCATTTGAAGCCCGATTAGCAGCAGGCAGGGTACGTACTAAAAGAGGTTGCACTTCTTCACAGAAAAGTCGTTTTCAAAGGTGTGTGTCATCCCACCACAGAGCTCAGACACCAGGAAAGATGTCCTGATATTAGAACATCAAGAGAAAGCTGGGAATTGAGGAAAATAATTTTGTAGTAAACATATGGAGTAATTGGCCAGTGGTGCAAGAAATCTAAATGAGGCGCAGACAGCTGGACACTGATCTCGGGAGAGGAAGGGTTGCAGGATGGAGTGATGAACCGGGGAGGTGGGGCTCAGAGAAACCCGAAGGGAGCAAGCCCGCCGGACTGAACATCCCCTCTGCTCAGCCATTTCCACCCTGGCCATTTGTTAAACCTATGGCTGTCGTCCGCCGTGATTATTTCCAAGTAACGTCTGTGTTTCTGAATAAAAATCCATTCGAATCTCAAGTCAGACTTGCCAGGTGCTGGATTCATTGTCAGCATTTAATGTGCTGAAACTGCGATGCTGAGGAAATGAATTTTAAAAAGCCAGCTTTTGAACTCCTGCTTGGGGAGCTGGAGGTGAAACCCTTCCTCTTCCAGTGGCTTCCCATGCCAGAAAACTGGGGCGGGCGAGGGAGGCAGAGGTGCCAGAGGGTGCGGTTCCAGCTAGCCCCCATGCGGGCTTTGGCTAAACCAGCGTGTTTTCTTCCCCGGGCGTCTAAGGGGCGAGAGGCGCGGGCCGCGCTAGCCGTGGGGCGTTGAGTCTTCCCATCTCCACGAAGGTTCCGATCCCTCTGTCTCCACCGCCATATTATCGTTTCTTGGAGACCTGCAGTTTATTTCTGAGAAGAAAATCAAAAAGAGGTGGGGAGAGAGATTAAAAGAGAACACGCAGGATTCACGTTTAACCAGGGGCGCGGCCCTGAAATTTAAGTGGATTTCACTTGGGTCCCCTATAGGAAATGTAACGAGGTGAGCAGGACGCGCCCCTGGGCGCGCTGATCCGGAGTGACCGGGAGTATTACCGTATTTCCCCATCTTGCGTCCCGCAGCGGACGGGTCAAGTTCCCAGGCCGATCTGAGCGTGGACGGTGCTGCTGGTGGTAGGTAGGCGGCTCTGCCTCCCCTCCCTAGCCCTGCGGTTTCTAGACCCTTCTATCCTGCAGTGGGGCGAGAACCGCTTCTAGAAATGTAGATTCAGTCCAAATTTGGGCAAGAGCTAAGACTCAGCAAGAGCCTTTTAAAAGTGGTAAACAAAAGGGGTACAGGGGGGAATAAAGGAAGGGCTGTGAGGGAGGGGCCGCGGGGAGGCTGGCCGAGCCCTCACGGTCAATTATCCTGGCTCCTTTGTGCAGTTCCCTTTCTGCTCCGCAAAGAAAGAATGAAATATGGTTTTCATAGCCAAGCTGGCAGCATTATCTCAGGATGCATATTTCTTTGCTGGGCTGGAATGCCAATAAGTGGAGGAAAAAAGTTCCTCGTGCAGACGGAAGTACAGTGCTTCAGAGAAAACACAAAACATCACAAAGGAATGCAACAAGTTTTTGAAACTGTTCCAGAAAATGACCCTTAAAGAAAATATTTAAATGAGAGTCTTTCCGAAGACGAAATTTCCCACGTTGAGACTTGCCATTTTTCAGAAGTCTCTAAATCTGGGCAGATATTTAGACCCCAATATTGACCAGTTTTGATATTTGAAGAGTTTCAGACTTAGCCCCTTGTCTTTCATTGCTGAAGACGATAAACTCCAGACAAGCCCTGCCTCAGGCTCCAGGCTCCACCTACTTGCTCCTTTCATTCTGCCAGATTTGGAGGGGAGGCAAGGTTGGCTCACACAAGGCCGTCATCCATCTCACTTGGTGTGATCTGCGTGACGTCTCCAAGTGGCACTGAAATGGAAGCAGGGTCCAGCAAGTTGCATGGCTTTAAAGTAGGATGGTGCTGACCTGACTGTGTACTTATTTTTTAAGTAAGGAGAAAGGTAATGACAACACGTTGAAAATACTACAGAATTACCCTATGGCAGTGGGTTCGGTAAGCCTACTCACAGATGGATAAGTAGAAGTTGTGTTTTTTAAAACAGAAATCTTTAATGTATTTCTAGAGTGCAGAAAATAGCAAGGAAGCTTATAAATGCAGTGTTTAAACAGAGCCCCTAAATTAGAAGCTATTAAAAAGGAAGGATGAAAAAAGATCGGAATGTATCGATACCGTGTCATTTATATTCTCTAATGTTTAACTCTTAAGAGTTTTGATGGCTACAGTTGGTTCTAATTTTTCAGTTCTTTTACCGCTGTTTCACTGTTTTTATTTCTTTTTTTTTTTCTCCAGTAAAATTGCTCCCTGGAGTCTCCCTTCACCTGCCGTATTAAGCATTTCTTAAGTTCTTTCCAAACTTTCCCTCTCAGAGAAGTCCTTTCTGCGCAGTCTTCTGAGCGATCCTCGTTTGATTCACTCATTCACGCACGCGTTTGCTCGCTGGAGAGCAGCCTTCTAAAAAGTACTTAATTGAGAATCTGCTCTGTTAATGAGTAAATGTAGGTCCTATTAACCTCCTGATCTCGAGGACTTGTTTTGTTGCGGCTGCTGCTGCTGTTTTCATTGTGTTGTGGTTGTCAAGTGTGAGAGTGAGCACCATCGGGAGGTGGCACTTACTGCGCTTGCCCGGGAATTCGCCCCAATTTGTGACACTCAGAGCTAGTCCTTCCATTGTCTGAGGGAGGAAAATGATTTTTTTATCTGCAAAACTTTTAGAAACTTGGATAGAGGAAAGCTTTAAGTTTTTGTTTATGAAATTCTGCTTTTTTTCCCCAAGTCTTTTTCCTGCTTCATTGTTTCTTCTTAATCATAATAGAAAACCTTGTTTCCAGGATTTTTTTTTCCTTTGGTGCGGGGAATCGGAGTCATTATTGCCGACTGGTGGTTCAGTAGAGATTTGTAACTAACCCCCAGGCCTCACCCAGAGTCGTTCATTCTGCGCTTAGGTTGAAACACATGCAAGGTTATTCTCCTTTCCCCTGGCAAGGTAAACATGGGGAGATAGATTTCCCCTGTGTGTCTAGATACAGTTTATCTTTTAGATAAGTCCCTGCAGGCTGAGGTTTCAGGCTGTTTCAAGTTGGACCTCTCAGGTTCCAAACTTCCTTAAAGCCTTTAGATAAGCAACAGACCTCAGCAGGAATAATCCAGAGAGTGGGTAGAACAGAGAACCCCTAGAGATTGGGGTTCGAATCGGGATGAAAGCTTACGGGTGAAAATTCTCCTGCAGTGATGTTGACATCACGGTTTGGGCTCAATTTTTGAGGAAGGACGAGGTCATTCTTAGGTAATGGTGTTTCATAAGAAGGAATGTGGAGGACCCCTCATATTGTCCTACTCCATAACCTGTCAAGTACTGACATGCTGGCCACTTTGAGCTATCATCTATTTTGAACCTAGATTTTGACTATCATTGTACTTAAAGTTAGGATATGCATGCCACTTGTCTTTCTGCATGTTCTTTTTTAAAATTCAGGAAAGCATGCTCCTGCATAGAGGGGATTCTGATCCCAATCTGACAGACAAAACCACTCAATGTGTGTGCAGGGAAATACATAAGGAAATGAAAAGAATGGTCTGTTTGTTGGTTTGTTTAATGAGTTAGATCAAGTGGCTCACGCCTGTAATCCCAGTGCTGGAGAAGGCGAAGGCAGGAGGATCACAAGGGGAACTTGGCAAGACCTTGTCTCAAAGTAAAAAATTAAACAGCGATGGGGATGTTGCTCAGTGCAAGGACCCCAGGTTCAATCTTTAGTACTGCAAAAAGAAAGAAAAAATGGTGGATCTGATTCTTTTGTTTTATTTCTCAGTGTATTTGGGAAGATGCACAGATTTGCGTTAGTCCCCATGGGCAGATTTCCTCATCATAAAGATTTATAAAGGTGGCACAATGGAAATGGGTCAGAGTTGGTTTATTTCCTGTGTTACCTGAGGCCAGCTTAGATAAGGTAGATTCCAGATCCTTTCTGAGCCAAGAGTTACTAAAGCCTGGTGGCCTTGGATTGTGTGACTCAGTGTGACTCTTTGCTGAGCGGGAAGGTTTCCTGGTGAACCTCCGTCATCCTGTGACATCCGTGCCTGACGGGCTGTGAGGATATCGAAGAAGGTAGAGGAGCACAGGAGAATCTCCCCATGCAGTGGGGTACAAAGAGTCATAAACATTAAGTTTCCTCATCTTTTTTGATGAAATTAGTAAAGCAGTGTCAGTAAACAGGAAACAAGTGATGTGTAAAATAATTAGCACCAGAGGGAACATAATAGGTTACTTATTAAAATCCATAGATTATATGACCCCATCGAATCTGGGGACCAGAAATCACATGGACCCAGTGTGCCTTTTCTAAGGGAAGCACCCCATTGCACCTTGTCAACTTACTGGCTTCTGACATTAAATAAGCTTCAGGTATGATTTATGGAGTAGCCTTTTGACAGAAGCAAGAAACTGAAATCTTCTAGTCCTTGCTGAGCCTCAGCTCTATTTTCATTACCTTCTTCAAGTATTACATTTAGTCAACCGAGTTACGTGTAGTTCTGGGAGAATCTCGCCTGCTCCCAGAAGTCATTGTTCCACTCCTAATAAAATTATGCTATCAATTTGCCACAAGAGAAACACTGGAGTTCACTAAATTATTGCCATGTGTTTTGCACTAAAGACAAAGTGATACCAATTAAAAAAAACAACCACCTCTGGATTCTGTTTTTTAATGGTGTTGTGAGGAAGAGTGAAACTGGCTCACGAGGGAGGTCATGTCTCCCTTCCACACATTGCAAATTTCATTTTCCTTAATTAGAAAATGGCACTTATGGAGAACGAGCAGGGGGTTTAAGGGAAGAAAAAAGAAAGAATGAAACCTGAGCTGAGCCCTAAATAATTTGTCAAAAAATGACAACTCACCTCCCACAAGACTACTTCATTTGAAAGATTTGCTAGGTTATATTAGGCTCAGATAGATTTTTCTGGAAATGAGGCCATAACCCCCAAACTAAACAATGCCCCAGCTCTAAAGCTGTGCAGAGAAGTGAAGTCCATACTTGGTTCCATCCCAGCCACAATTACGTTTTCGGTAGCTCTCATTTAGGGTACCACTTTCAGAATGTTGTATCCCTAGGGATATGAGTGTTAGTTCTGATGTAACAGTGTCATGTTTTGAGATTATCAGCAGGAATGAATATCCCACAGCCTCAATTCATCTTCTACTAGATTAATTAAAGAATTGCCAATAATTTGGTCTCAGAAGGAAAGCTTGCTTATCCGTGCCCTAGGTAAATAATGCCTGCCAATTTACTATCAGCTCAGTAACGAAGTAAATTTTGAATTTTAGACACAATAAATAAGTCGAGTTCCATTACAACACAAAGTTTTTATACAGTAAAAATATTTCCAGCCCCAAGCAGCTGTTCACTAATCTTAAGTAATACTTCTAATGATACAGTTTTATTTACCAGTTGTGGGAAGCCCCTAGTTAGTTGGATCAGTTCTGAGAACAAACAGGTAAAGTTTCTTGAGAAAATAGGCCTTTTATTGAGATGGTGACTTTCCCGTTAACAACCTCCTTCACCGGGCAGCAACATTCACAAATAGAACAAAATGCATCCGAAGAGAAAATTATTTTTACAGATATTAAAAAAGAATAAAATTATGTTGTATTTTATGAGTAAGAGCCCTGACCTTTGTCTATGTTTGAAATTTAGTTGATGATTTCTAGATAGCTTTGGATTTTTTTTTCCTGACTCTATGGTGATAAAAGGATTATTTGGCGGTATAGTGCTTAGCTCTTCATAGGTACCCATAACTTTTTGTTGCATTGAATTCTCATAAGCTAGGCGGAGGCTAGGGAAGAATACATACTTATGATGTGCTTTGAGGTAAGAGAGTCACTTTCAACGGGCACTTTCTTGGAGGAAATTGGATTGAAAGTTAGTTTTGAATCAGAGGAAGGAACTGCTTCTAGTCACCAGATACTAGCATGAGACCATGAAAATAGGGAAATTGAGTGAAGGAGTCTTGGAGGAAACCAGCTTTCCATGACTGGAGAAAAAAGTTTGCAAGTTCCTAAGGTAGAATGAGAGATCCAGGGACTGGGGGGGGGGGGGGGTGCAGCATGGAGGAAGGTTGATCACTCAGACAAAGGGTGATGCAGTCGATGTGGCATGTGGAAGGGGACAGGCTGAGAAGCTGGCAGCTGAGGTCTAATTCCAACTCCAACGATTTGTGTGATCTTGGGCAATTTAGCCTTTCTGAGTTACCTGTTCCTTCATCTGTTAAAGAATGGAGACTGAAAGATTTTTAAGGCCCTTTCTATCTTTAAAAATCTATTATTTTATGATTCTAAGCCTGTGAATTGAAAAAAAATCCAGTCAAAGCAAGTGAGACGAAAAATGATTTTAACCATTGTATCTTGAATTGATTATTAGAAGGAGAGATGGGGAGGCCAGTCATGGGAGATGGTGGGTGACTTAAACAAAACCTGAATCAGAGACGTAGCTATTAAAATGAAGAAAAAGAAACCGATTTTTATCTCTATTGTTAAAAACCATGGCAGGATTTGGTGACTCATTCAGCATGGGGTGAGAATAGAAAAAGGAGCTATTACTCTGGGCTCTGTGCCTTGGGGAGCAAGGGCTTGGGGACTCTTTCCGCAATGACAGCGGATTTGACTGGGGCCTGGTGGCTTCTCTGGGAAGATGATTTTTGTTTTCACAATAGAGACCATAAAATAGAGATGAGCCCTGCAGGGGAAGAGGTCAGAATAACAGGAAGCACCATGGAGCTGCTCAGAGAGGGAAAGGTGGGTCTGAGGGGACAGATGTTATTCAAACCCTGGGAGCAGATGAGCTCCTTCGGAAGGAGAGGAGGCCTTGGTGACAGAGGGCACTGGGAGGAGCTTAGAGGTTTGCACTATCACTGCTTCTTAGAGGAGCCCCGAAAAGGGCCCTGTCACAGTCACATAGGAGCTGGCTGAAACAGAAAGTTGCACAGAGCAAGACCCAGTTTACAATTTCCAGCTGGAAAAGCCAACAAGAGTGGAAGAAAAAAGGGGGCGGGGAGGGGACTTACATCTATTTAAAAACAAAGTTCTTCGTAAAAATGGAGGAGTAGGTAAAGATGTCTGTATTTCTTCCAAGTTTAGAGAGGATCACAGAAGAGTAAAATTAACATGCTATCGAAAAGTTTTGACTAAAATAGCCATCACCAATGTTCTGTAGTTTTGAAGGTGAGAAGTATTGTAAGGGTTTAGAATTACATCACGGGGTTTTTGCTGTAGGTGAAATTCCTGGGCATCCTGCTCCCTCACAGGTCAGCCACAGAAAGAACAAAGCAAACTAATCTCTCTAACCCTGTGTGGTTGATCTGGCTATAAAGAGTGTAGACCTTTGGCTGTGGGTGAGCTCAGCTCCATGTAATCTGCTTCAGCAGTGACTATTCATGCACTTTGGGCTTGTCACTTGCATAGCAATTTATAAATTTTTAAAAGGCAGCTCTAGAGGAAAAAATGAAATACTGTCAAAGAAAAGTGTATCTTACCGAGCTTTTATATGGAGGCCATGCCCAAGTGCCTTGCCTTGATTTCTCTGATAAGCTCTTTATTAAATCCTTTTATGCAAGGTGCATACCCTTGTCCAGAGGAGCAAAAGAGCTCTCAGACCAGGTCAGAGTTCCGTGCAGAGTTTCACAAAAAGCCATTGAACTCCGTCATTGAAATGGACAGACCAAATGCTTTCCCTACACAAACAGTCACCTTCTTTTGTCCATGGCTTCTAAACTCACTGTAGGCGTTTTGGAAACTAGTTTCTGCTTCATCAGTTCCTAACTGCACAGAAAGGGGAACAAAGATGGAACCTATAGGTAACTCTATAGCATTTAAGTATTTAATCAAGTGGAACATTTGTCGTGTGCTCAAGGTCACATGGAACCTCAAAAAGCAGTTTAATCAAGCCTGCCCCTCACCTCACTCTGGCCTCACTCCCCAGAGGTCACTCTTCTCTTGGAAGCTCTCTCATGTCCCATGTAAGCTTCCCTGGAAGGACTGACTTCCCAAGGGTCTCTTTCGTAGAGATACACATGGCTTAGTCAACCATTTGCATTGACATGCTGCTATTCCAGGATTTATCTCTACTAAGAATTCTTTTGAAAAATAAGCATATTTCTCATCAAGTTTTATTGGGTGCCGGTCATCTAGATGAACCCTAAACTCTTGAATGAATCTTCTTTTCAACGAGTTTGAAATTTTTCTGACATAATTACCTTTTCCCCTTAAATGCACTGACTGAGTCCCCTTGTTACTCATTCAGTCCTGCCGATATTTGCAGTCAGACATGAAAATTTTACAATTTCTTTGGAAATAGAAAGGAACAGTATAACAGGTTGAGTTGTTTTATGAGAATGTTATTTTATGACTCCTAAATCTTTGTTTAAATGGGAGCATTAAGTACAATATCAAACAGTCATTGTAATCATATTTACGATAGAACCAATTTTATACTACTATTTTCATGTGGCTCCCAGAACTGCACACCCACAAGACTCAGTTGCCCTGACTCCCCCCACCCCTCACACACACACACACACACACACACACACACACACACACACACACACACTGCTCAGAGAAGGAGACACTCTGGTTGGCCAGCAGCTACGAAACTAACTAAAGAAAGGTTTGCTCAGTGGACATTTGCACCTTCCACCCGAGAGCAGAAATGGAGGTCCCTTTACTGTTACTGATCCTGGGCCTGCCAGGGGTGTCAGGAAATTGTCCATTCTCACCTAGGATTTGTTGACTAAATGCAGACATAAAAACAGGCATTTTATGGGCAGGATGTGCCTTAGGAGTCTCCTCCAGGTAGCAAAAGGTATTTGGTGATATGAAAACTTTATTTAAAGGTAAAAGAAATTTGAAATGTAACAATTTTCCTCTCAGTTCTGAACAGTTGCTAACAAAAACAACGATCTGAATTGAGCTAAACGTTGGATGTTTCAAATGTAATAAATTATAATTGAAACAAAAGGCCTTATAGGCAAGCTAACCTAAAACTTGCTTTTCCCCCATAAAAAAAGAAAGGAAGGGAGGATAAAAGGAAGAAAATTGGTGCTGAGAGAAGGAAAATGTTTTCTCAAAAGCTATCTAAAAATTAGAGGTGAAGCTCAAAGTGGCATACATTAGGCCCTGGACCCAGAGCTGTTTCTAACGTATCCCACCTTGCCTCGCAAATCACTTTATTTCAATTATTAAATTATCTCAAAAAAATACCTAAGAAGTATCTTAATCGTGCAACTTAGTTTTATTTCTCATCTGTGTGGCTTTATGAAGCAGTTGTGACCTTGGTTTTAAGGAAAATTAAAGCTCTTTTTCTCATGGCTATTGTGTTACTGTGCTCGTGAATATGAAAACTCAATCAGTAAGACAGTAAGATTTTTATGTCATGTTTAAATACATTTTATTAAACAAAATATAATTCATTCAAGTAGACACAGGTAAATTTTTTAATGAAGCATTTAAAAGTTCTTAAGATGTCTTCAGGAATTTCACTTTGGTTTGAAATGTGGGCTGAATTGAAGCCTTATTGTATGTAGAGATGGACAAGCGAGATTGTTCAAAAACATCATTTAATAAAAAGAATTTTGAGATCTGAAAAAGATGATGCTAACCGAAGCAAACCTACCACTCAACACTTCACAGCTAGCTAAGAGTGGGAGCCACTACCATACTGAGTCTGTGACCTTGGACTCTAGCCAATTATGAAGACCCAGGGCAGCCAATGAACAACGCAATTACAATGGGAGTCAAACTATTAAAGAACCAAGAGTTCAGCAGCTTTATGTCCTTGCCCAGGTATCCCTAGAATCCATACAATACAAATTGAATAATATTAACATTCCCACATGCTAGGTGAAAGCAACCTACAGTATAGTCTAATCCCAGCCAATTTTTCATTTTGATGACTATGGGAGTGGTTATTTTTATTTTTATATGTACTTTTACAAACATTTAAATTGAAATAACCAGTAGCATAACATTGCCAGTGATTTAGCTGGCTCTGAACTTGTAACCAAATACACTTAGAAGGCTTTTCTCTCTCTCTCTCTCTCTCTAGTTCTCAGGTAGATTTCACTGCGTGACAGCATTTCACGCTAAGCAAAGCTCATACAGCAGATGAAAAAGCATGAAGCACAACAAACATCACAAAGCCAGTACAATTTCTTGTTTATAAAGAAAAACAAGGAATGTAAGCTAAGTGGAAAGGTGCCGGTTGAAAGATATTTTTAATGCCTTCGAGTTAAAACCATCAGGGATCAGAAAACAGCAGAAGGCAAATTCTGGAGGCTAGTACACCAAGGGGAGAGGCTGATGAATTGCCCTGTGCACGTTTTAATTAAACTATCATCTTGAGATTTTTTTGTGTATTGATTTGCACAGTACTTAAAAAAGCTTCTTTCCTTCCCCCCGCCCCACCTTCCTCCTTTGAATGTTAAAGCTTTGTGCCTTCAGCTTTGCGACTCTATGAAAAGAAATTACTCATCTTTGGAATTGTTATGGAAAAAGAAAAAAATAAAACAAATGGGTGGACATGTTCTCTTCTCCTTTTCAATATGTTTAAATTTCAACTGTTCATATAATTATGCTGGCATGTATTTCTTCCTGGCGCTAGTCATGCAGAAAAATTTTAAACATGAGAAATTGGACAACTCTAATGTAGTGTAAAATCTACTTACGCATTGTATTTCTTTCAATATTCGTTACCAATAGTATGCACATTGTTAAAATTAAAAGAAAATGTTAGCTTTATGCCCTAACGCATTTCTGTGTTGTACATAGCTGCCAAATATTTTATTTGCGTGGAAAAGAGGAAGTTTGGAAAAAAATAATAAAAATGTCAGAACTATGGTTGGCTTTAGGCAGAGGTGACACTGACAACCATTTGATAGTAATCACCATTTACATGACACTAATTAAAAGGCCAATAATAATTTATTTCCTCAGACCACTGCCAATCAATCATGCTTAGCTCTTCTGTTCTTGTGCCCAGAAGTAAACTGAGGCACAAGTTGAAGTGATTTTCCAGAAACTTTCAGAAAGTCCTACAGTCAAGCAGAGCTTTAACACATTCAATTCCCATGTCAGTGTGGCATGTCACATTCCTAGGATGTAAGTTTTTCTGTCGTTCCTGATGAGTGACGTGAAGATTACAGTTCCTCAGTTTCTTCATTGTGTCCTACCTCCAGCCACTCTTGCCTGTCCCCTACACACATCCTTAACCAACACTGGGCGGCAGGCCTGAAGTTGGCTTAAAGGACTGTCTCAGTCTGAGGTAAGAGCATGGGTCTGCTGGTTATAAGAATAGCACGAGGGAAATATGGAGGTGATGAAGAAATGCCTAGCGTATAGTTGTAGCTATCCTTCCTCGATGACTACTTAGATTCTCCTTTCTGTTCTCACATTCTCTCTTCTCCCTCTTCTCTCTCCTCTCCTCTCCTCTCTTCTGTCCTCTGCTCTGCTCTCAGTCTCTCCCCTCCCCCCGAATGTCCTCGTCAGTGGTGGCGTCGAGAAGGGAAAAGCGTCTCACTTTTAAGGATTATTTTCTAGACCATAAGCCTTTGCTTTGATGCTGGAGCAGTGTTCCTGTACGTTCCAGAGTGAGCTAGAGCAGCCAAGATGAGAAAGGATGCTCAGCAGACTGACACCTTTGTGACTCACTCTGGAATAGTAAGGCTGTTTTGGCTCTCTCCGGTCACCATCCTCCAGTCTGTTCCGGATGGACCACCACAGCTGGTATTGGGGAACTGGGGTTTTAAAGATAGAGTATATCTTTCCTTTGTATTTCGCATCGAATCTAGTGTTCTGCATGTGAGAGAGATCACTGTTCTAATGCTTTTATTCACTTTGTTCTTCAGTAAGGTCTGATCTTTGAAGCAGGGAATTTTTCTAATTTTGAAGTAATGTCTCCCTGGTAATTGATAACGAATTATTTTTCTTTTACTTTTTCTCTACTAAGCAACTTTTGATAAACCAGTCAGAGCTTTTTCCTCACTCAGCAATGGACTCTAGTATACTATAATATATGAGTTTCGAACCTATCTGCTGCGTCATAGGCTCTGAGAATATAACCAAATCTCTAAGTGCCACAGACTTGTGTGCATGTTGCACACACACAAACACACACTCTTCCATCTACTCTGTTACTGCCCACCGATGAACCTTCTAGTAAGTAAGCCCAAGAACCAGTGACCAGGCACAAACAACAGCCACACCCCAAAGAAAGCTTCTACTCTAATGAGTTTGGTGGAAATATGTTAACTATCCATAAAAAAGATTATAATCACTATTCCTCCTTTTGTTGGTGGTTGAATTTTAAATTAATTGAATTTTTAAATGGCAACAGATGGCTCTCATTTTATTAGATTTCAAATTCATAAAAATTGTGAGCCATACCTTTTGGCTGTTTCTGTGTGTGACAGTCAGGACCCCCACATAGGCCTGAGCAGTGTGCGCACTGCACCCCTCCAGGGGCACGTTGCGTGGGGCCCACACCGTGATTGGCACCCATGGCACCTTGCACCACAGCAGCTCTCAGCGATGTCTGTCACTTTAGAGATATTTACGGGTCACACGCTAAAATGGCACATGAGTTGAGCGAAATGCTATTTGAGTTATTAGTCATTAATGCTGCTTTGGTTATAATTACTTTCTAATGAATGGGGTGAATTTCTTTCTAATGTTTATCTCTGTTAAAATGCGCACACACATATACAAATTCACACAAACACACACATACATATATAGTATATGCCGAAATAACCATTAGACTTTAGGGACTGTCACCACTGCACACACTGCACACCCACTGCTGTTTGGTGAGCTTTTTTCTAATAAGTACCGTGTAAGCTGCCTTTCAGTGATTAGTGACATCCTCAGCACCCTGCTTTGTGGAATGTCTGATTGTCTGCATATCTGTCTATTAATTTGTTTATCTGTCCTCATATCTAAAGAAATTCTAAACGGTGTAATAACTTTAAGAGCAGTGACACTAATGTAGTATTAGATTAAAAGAATGTTACTTTATATGGGCATGAATGTAATTTAGAGGCACTTAGAGGAAGCTCCGTACTTAGCATGATTCTTGGCCACAGAAGACAGGTTGATCCCACTCATTTTGGGATTGCTAATTTGCCGTTAATTAGTGAGATTGATTCTGTTCTGTGGTACAGAGGCCCAACCCCAGATGCATTTTCTGGTTTCTGGGGCGCTTTCCTAGGTGGCATTGTCATTGTCAATATGCAGCTGAGTGTCACAGAGCCACCTCACAAGATAAAAGTCCTTCCTAGCTTCTAAAAAGCCAGTATCAACATTTTTATTGTGTTTTATATAGCTCAGGCTGGTGTTATTTTAAATAAACTTCTGATTTATTCCATTTCACTTTTTAAAAATTACACCACAAAAGCAATGCTCTGATTTGAATATTTAGTGAAAGAAATGCTTTTGTAGCAAAAATTCATTGTCCTATTTTCTTGAAGTAAGTGCCGGTCCCGGATCCAGTGTACCCAGCAAGGCTGTGCTATTCGGTACCAAACAACATTTGTTTTCAAGTATTAACTGTTTGTTTGTGTTCCCTGTGATGTATGAGTTTGCTGCTCTAAGCCCTTTTTCCTTCTCTCTTCTCTTGGCTGATGACAAATTTTAATCATTTGACTGTCCTTCACAACAATTACTTTAACTAAGATGAGTTATATTCCTTTTATTGGAATGAAGCTGGTGAAACTATCAAAACTAGTGAAAGGAACATTCCTAGAAATGTTTTTAAGCAGCATCATTAAGAGTGGGCTTAACCGATACATTTTTTAAAAAATGGGGACTGCAGAGTGTGTAGGAAACCACTTACCCATTGCAGTTTTGGTGCCCAGCGTTGCCAGGTGGATAATTCAGGCAACATTTGAACCATGTAACTTAGGAATGGTGCAAACTGGATAAAATAAGCAAAATCAAGCCCACAAAGAGGGATCCAATTTTATTTATCTATCACATGCTATATAATGTTTCTGATAAACACCCATTTTCACATTTAAAAGAAGGTGTGCATCTGACGAATGTACCTGAACATTATGCAAATATTTATGTTTAAATTTTAGGATCTAATCCATGGTTACTTTTATATCTTCCGTCTTCCTTAACGGTGTTCTGGCAAATCTTTCATAATTTCTTTTTCTTATAAATCCAAGGAAAAAGTTTAAAGTTATTTGATTGGCTATATTTAAATGTGCTAAATACAACCTGAGAGCCAAATAATTTTTTAAAAAGACCTAGTCGCCGAAGACATGAGAATGAGAAACAAATTATAATACATAACGTTAGCCCTTTTATTTCTTTTGGAAAGTTTTTCCAGTGTTAAAAATCAAATCAGGTCTTTACATATGCTAGGCAAATGGTCTATCATGGAACAACACACTCTCCCTACCTGGAATAAGAGCCTTAAACATCTTGTTTGCACCTTATCAGCTGATGTGCAAGGTCATATACTTAATAGAGGAGCCCTTGAGTGAGCCCTTCGTCATGGCGTCTGATCCCTGCCAGCCTCCGTCACATTTCCTGGTGTCCCTGGGAGTTCTTTGATGCTTAAGTAGTTGTTTATTTCTAGATATCTCCAAGCGTGTTATATAGCGATACCTACTGCAATCAGCTCTACTTGTCTCTGTAGCCTATGTTCTGTAGGTTAGTTCTAACCCTCAACTGGCTTATTCCTGCCCACCAGGATTCTGGCGAATTGTCATCACTATCATTTATCTACACTTAGGAACCTAAACTGACCACAATATTGGCTCACATCAAATGTAATTTGCTCTTCCTCCTACACCTCCTAGCCAGTCTGCGTACAAATGTTTACTGAGCCCTCACCAGGCCCAGATACCTGTCAGGGTGCTGGAAAGTAGATGAGGTGCAGTCTTTTCAGGAGTGGACTAATCAGACCCTTCCAGTGGAAAGTCTCAAGCAAATGATAGAGGTTTAAAAACAATCAATTGTTTTAAATTTAAAGCACATTTTTCATTAAGATTCAAGATTATAATATTCATATTAGATGCATGGACTCCACAACACACCCACAAAAGCTTACATATACTCTTTTCTGAATTTTATCCCAAAACATTGAAAACAGATCTTCACCTTTAGGCAGTTAGGGGAAACTTAAAATGAAAACTGAAGGGAAGAATTGCACATCATAGGAAACTCCCACTCCTTACCCCCCAGCTCAGAGCGGACTGGCTCATCTAGAGCTAGGAGTTCTTGTTCTGTGGAAGGGGACTCTGACTGCGTGGTTTTCTAGTTTCTCCACATCCTATACCATCCCTTCATCCCTCGGCGTCACTGCAGTGGAATCCATGTAGCAGAAGGAACCAGATGCATACATAAGTAAAGCGAGCAACCAGATGCATACATAAGTAAAGCGAGCTTACACTGAGAGGTTTTTTTTTTCATCCATGTTCTCACATTGCTATAAGTAGTTGCCAGAGTACTTTATCAGGTAAGACGTATTTGTAGGGCTGGGAGCCACAGAAACGTGGTCAAACCAAGGAACCACAACCCCTGCCCTCTTGGAGCTTCTAGTCTGTTGAAGAAGAAACACAAATAATATTATTAGTTATTTGTTTTTTTATTATTAACATTTATAATGAAACAGTCCTTCACCTGTTAGATATGGGCAATGACTTGTTTTTCTTTCCTTCCTTCCTTCTTCCTATGCCTCTCTCTCTCTCTCTCTCTCTCTCTCTCTCTCTCTCTCTCTCTCTCTCTCTCTCT
>PVKB01001076.1:17500-253796 GCA_004027205.1 Ctenodactylus gundi | reverse complement strand
CTAAGCCAAACATAACAGTATTGACTTTGTTTAAATCATACCTTTCATGTTTAAGTGCTCACGTATATTTTTTTTAACTCTTGGCATTACCTCAGAGGATCTTGGCATTCTCTAAAGGGATTATACTATCAACCTGCTCCTCAGAAAAGTCTTCTCAGATAAAGATCATAATTTTTAAAATGTCCATGTCTCTTAAATGATTAGGTGACAGAGGGTTCATGACCCACTTGGCATTGCTAGAAGAATTCATGTTACTACATGGCCTTGCACACACATACGAGTAAATTTGGGACATTTGCCCGAGCCACTTCTTATAAAAGGGCCACAAGATATAATAGAAAAGTTTTTGGATCCAGAAGGATCAGGTCTCACTACTAACTGTTTATTTGGACCTGAGTTTGGTGACTCTGTTTCCCCATCCGTCAAAAGGACGTGATAGTCTTGATGTAGAACGTGACTGTGGGAACCGGAGCTCTTGGTAGGAGCTCCCCAAAGCCGTCAGTGTCACTCCTGTTGCTTTAACTTTTGTTTTATCACGTTTTCTACTCTATTTCTGGAGGGGGAAATTACACATTTTTCTGTATGATGGAAGATTAATAAATAGTGTTCAACAGGTAACCCAAAGAGTGAATTTCAGGAATTCCCTTTCTGCAAATAGCTTTTCACAACTGTTGTGTGTGATTTTTTTTTTTTTACAAAAAATTTAATGCTTCTGATGATGGGGTATTTTTACAAAGGCATTTGCGAAATCAAGACCAGGAAATAGCTCCGGTAACTCAAGCCGTTGCCTCATAGCTGCTGGATGAGAGTGGGGAGTGTCATGATAAACCGCTCACAATAACCCGAAATTTTGGCTAGCTCTATATTTCCTTCCAGCAGTATATCTTTTCTTCCTCTAAGTCTTTGTTCATCTATGCTATTAATTAAATGTTTAAAATCAAATACCTCGGTTTTATAGCATGTACCATTGAGGAATAAGCAGGTGATATGACCTATTGCAGGCTTCTAAATATAGAGAAAATGACTTATAATGCAGGCAACTTAGCCGTCATTTCAGATATGTAAGTTAGTATGCTTCCCTGAGCCTCTCCTTGGGCACTTCTACTGTCTGTTATTTCTTGTATTAAAACACTTGGGACACATCCTCTGTCCCTTTCACTGCCATAGTCCTTCCTGATGTTAACATCAGGATGCTATGAAAGAAACAACACATCCTACAAACTCTTTCTGGGCTCCGGACGTGGCAAAACAATATTTTCTCTCAAATACTATAAGGTGAGGACCTAGGGGTGTAGCCCAGTGGTAAGGAACTTGCATATCAGGCAGGAGGCCCTGGGTTTGATCTCCATCACTGGGGGAAAAATGTTTTTACTAAGGGATGAAGATTAGGGCAGATGACACATCAGTGTTGTTTTGTACTAACCCCCTCCTGGGTGTAGTTTCTGTCTCCCCTTTGCCTTGTTTCCCAGTCTGAGCCTTTCCTTCTGCCCGTGTTTGTCTCCCTGTCTACCTGGCCCCCTCTGATCCCCTGTGTCACTCCCTCATGCCACTTGTTTCTGAGCTCCTTTGCATGAGACCCCTCCATGTGTCATCATCTTCCAGGGGAAGGGGGGCAAGCCTCAGAAGGGGCAGGCCTTGCAAATCTTTGGGCTGCTGCAATAAAACCTCCAGTTTCTGGGATTTATGAGGTCACATGCGTGTAGAAGTGGAAGCCCCTACATTTCATGAAATGGTGAAGAATGCCAAGCACCTCGCTAGGTAGAAAGGATGCCCGAATCCCTGACAGTTCATGATTTTGCTAATCTAACTAGTATTTCCTTTCATCTACCATCCAGGTACTGCAGGTTTTCAAATGGGCAATTCCAATCTTTATTTTTTTTTGGAGCTTTTGAGATATCAGTTTACATAATTAATAGAAATATACCAGCAGGTGACTGTAATGCAATTATAAAGTACAGTCCTGGCTGATGGGGTGTATTGAATACTTTTAAATGAAATATGTGGGATGTGTGTACGCATGCAATGTGTTTAAATTAATGCAGCCTTTCCAATCAGCCAGAAAGAGAGAAAGGATGTAAATTGCTAGCATGTGTTGTTCAAAATGCAAAAGTAGGAAAGCAATATTGATCTGTGCTTCGGATGTTTATTTACATCAGTTGCGCGGTGTTAAGATGTCTGGCCGTAATTATCAAGACCTGCCCACCTGTCAAACCGCAATT
Organism: Ctenodactylus gundi; assembly: GCA_004027205.1. NCBI lineage: Eukaryota > Metazoa > Chordata > Mammalia > Rodentia > Ctenodactylidae > Ctenodactylus > Ctenodactylus gundi. The sequence continues at coordinate 251,577 of PVKB01001076.1, read as the reverse complement.
GGGTTAGTTCCCCATTGTCTTGCAGCAGTAAATCTCCAGGTCCTGGGTGGGCATTAGACAAATGGAAAAAGGCTACTTTCCCAGAACGTGTAATTCATTATGGAAAACAGGTGCCTGCTGAAGATTTTTGCTTTAATGCAGACATATTTTATTATTCATAAAATATTAATGCGAGTAGTCTCTACTAGAGTTGTGTGGGTTGTTTTCATGTAAAATTTTCAGTTTTAATGCAAGGAGAGAAATTGTATGGATTCTCTCACCCCCTTTTTTTCTTTTTCTTTTTTTTAAAAGGTAAAACGATTCCATAAATAGTGTCATTCCTGTGCCCTCCCAAAATAGGCTCCGACGACCCTGGCTTCCACTTATGTAATGTGCAAAAATAAGTCTGCTTTAATGTTGTATGCGGTGAGCGTTCAGTCCAGGGACAGCCTTGTAGTAGGGACAGAGTGACCTTTCAAGAAAAAAAGAAGAAATGAGATATACTTTCATTTTCCAGAAATATGCATGCAAGTAAAAATTTGACAGCCTGGAAGAACATAAGCAAATATATCTTTTTATTTGAAGATAAAAAGAAGCAGGGCTGGATAGAAAAGGGAAAAAAACCTGTGAAAAAACGGATGATGCAGTTTTTACGAATAAGCAGCTTAATGTATCTTGGCACCCACAGTAAGCCTTGTAGGAGCTCAAAGTGCCTCAGGCAATCTGTGAGCAGAATAGCAATTTTATTACTTTGTCATTAAACCAATTTCACAGCAGTATTGTTTGTTAATGAGCAGCGGCAAACGAGCGAAGATGTCACGCACTGGAATAGCAGAGAGATTTGTGACCCAGGCTCACAGCGCTGAGATGGAAAGGACCACGGCTATAAAAAAGGAAATACTTTGGGATGAAATGCAAAGTCTATACAGCAGAGCTTGTGTTTATGAGCTACCATTTTGCTAAGAGCTGTGAGAGAAATAAAGGTCTGGAAATATGCAGTTAAAACAGGGCCTATAAAATTAAAACCAAATTAAAGTATAGCAGAGGATTACTGCACAGACTGTACTCGACAAAATATATTTTAAGTGATGAGGTGAAATCTAAATCAGTTGTGTTTGAATTTGGTTGGTATTTATGAAATTCAATAAAAAATGAAGAAATATCCAAACAAAGCAGCTGCCTCACCCTTCTGTGGTCTCTGAGCCATAAACACGCATCACTTTGAGGAAACCCCGCTTGCCAATCCTTAAGTAATTAGCAACTTTTTGATTCACACAGTGTACCCCGCCTCTGCGCAGGCGTGCCCTGACGCTTTATCTCTTCGGGAGGGCGCTGCACATCTGGAACCAACGCTCAGGTGGGGACCAAGCTGGCTGAGGCCTGTGACTTAGGTGCCCCAGCAAGGATGGACCTGAACCCATCATGGGAGCAGCTTGTCTCTCTTTTCCACCTGTCATTTTTTTCGTTTCTCTTCTGCTTTTCATTTTGCCTTTTGAAAAATGTTTTGCTTTTTTACTTTATTCATTGGAGCTGGAGTTGGGAGACAGCTGGAGGGCTACAAGAAACGGTGCCAGCCAGACAGGCACAAGACTGCGTCCCTGCAGGCATCCAGAGGTTAGCCCGCTGCCCCCGCTGTCCGGCCGTGTTGACATGCAAGGAAAAGTGGTTGATGTCGTTAGGCCTGGGATCAGACTCACCTCAAGGGAAGTGGCGGTGAAGGTGAGCCTGAGAGGTGACCCAAAGAGATGATCCACCCATGACCGTATCTTTATTACAAAGGAGATTTTAAAAATAATTTTGGTTCGACTTGCTTCAAAACTGTCCCAGATCTGTGTCAGGGAACCTTACCCATTTAGGGCTGAGACAGACCCAGCTGCTAGGGCTGTGATGTGCTGAAATGCTTAATGCCATGAAAGGGCTTCTTCGTAGGAAGGTCCTGACAGCTCTGCTCCCTGAGCCCCCAGCTGGTCATGGTCAAGTCTGGTGGTTAACTGTGTGGAAGTCTTCCTAGTTGACTCTCACGACCTCTGGGACTGTACTCCATTTATCCCTGGCCTGGGTCTCTTTTCAATTTGATTTGACTGATCATAAGTATGTTTCTTTCATGCCCCACAGCTCACATTACTAAGGTGTTTACTAATTTTTAAGTGAGATTCGGTTCTGTTGTTATCTTTATTTTCTTTGTTGGCACATTTCTAGGTGATTTTGGTCTAATTTGGTAAAGGGGATTCTGGAAGAAGCACCAGTATAGTATCAGTGATGCATGGAGTGGTGGCAGTTCAGCTTTAAGACTGTTTTCTGCCTGACAGGGCAGGACCCCAGACAAATCACTGGCTGGCGCAGTGGTAGCTGGCAGCCATTCAAGACTGGTCTTGTGCCAGGAGTATTACTAGATAGCCAGACAGATCAATTCACTCCTACATTCCGCCATTATTTATAGCCCCACTGTATATCTACTCTTGCTTATGAAGTAATGATTAGCAAATACAGTCCACATAAAACATGGGCATTTGTTCTGGAAAGGGCTTTCTCCTGCTCATACTGCAGATACTTTCACAGGTCACAGAACCTTAAAAAGGATTTAAAGGGCATGTCTCATGTAGCATTTGTTCCTTTGAAAATGATGCTCCTTTCCCATTTTTGAGTAATTGAAGAGGATATAAAGGTTTTCTCGTTGCCTGTGTTTCATTGAATTCTCTGCAGCTCCTTTTCCCACCGCTGTTTCAGCCAGAGCTGTACGGAGGGAGGCTATGTGGTGCGGCCGGCCATTTAGAACAACTGTTGTGTGTGTCCCTTTTGAGTATGTCAAGGTGAACAAAAGCAGGGCCGTGCGCACGCCTGTGGAAGGGAACCTGAGAGAGGATTTTTCCTGTGCTGGGAGGAGACTGACGGGATTTCTGGAGAAAGACCCTGGTGTTCAGTTTTGTGTTTTCTTCTCTTCAGAGCACGTGATGTATCTCAACATGTGTCCTGGTCATATTAAGCAATCTCGTCTCATGGTGATCTCTGAGGGTTATGGCTGTCTTCATGCATTGTGGGAGGTGTTAATTCAGTTCAGAGTTTGCACTTTGGAGAGCACCACTCAGGCTTGGATCAGGGAGGGTGGGGACAGCTTGCCTTTTCCCGAGGGATATATATGGTGCCATCAACTAGTTAGTTGGGAGCCTGCATTTTATAGCCTGGAATCATATCCACACATTGATTAAGTCGTGTTTTCCTAGCAGAATGAACATATATAGTGAAATAAACATTAAAGCAGGATGATTCCCTCAGAAATAAGGGGAAGTGGGCCAGAATTTGAAAACATCAAGCATGTTGGCAAACTGGTATGCCTTCGTGGCTTCATACTTGGTTTATAGTATAATAGTTTTTATTCAGGTCACATTACAAGTACCTTTTCTATTCGCCAGCAGATGACCACGCTTTGTATTGTAAGTATAGCGTGTTTCCTTCTGTTTCGATTGATGAATTTGTGACGTATTATTGCTAAGGAGATTGACAATTCACAAGAACAAGTATCATTTGGGAGTAAGACTTTTTTGTTCATTTCTGGAGGACTTTTATTTATAATTTCAGATTATTATAATTTCAGATTATGTCAAGGACTTGTATTTCCAGAAACTTTCTTCTAAGTAATTTAAAATACTGCATAGAAAGTTTCATTATGTCCATTACAAAAAAGAGAAAAACTAAGATTTCTAAAGTCCTACACAATTTTATACAAGTTGTTAATGGGAGGAGTAAAGATTGGATTCTACTCCTGAAGAGCTTTTTTTGTTTCTACTCTTTAAAATGAGCTTCCATAAAACTATCCAAAAATGTATCTTGGCATTTAAAAGGTAAAAAGAGATTTTAAAAAAGAACTCAAAAATTTTCAGTTCCTTAATAAAACATGTCTTTTCCATACCACTTTATACTTCATTTTTTCTTCTTGAGATAGAGTCTCGCTGTACAACCCAGTGTGGTTCTGAACTCATTATGTAGCTGAGGCTGGCCTTGGACTCAGAGCAATCCTCCTGCCTCAGCCTCCCGAGTGCTGGGTTTCCAGGTGTGCGCCCCTACACTCAGCTTATGTGGTGCTGGGGAATTGAACTCAGGTACTTCGTGCTTGCCTAAACACTTGCTAGGCAAACTCTTTAGCCACTGAGCCATTCCTCCAACCTCTATTTTGTCATTTTTTATTATTTGAGACAGGGTCTTACTGTGTAGTCCAGGCTGGTCCTGAACTCATTACGTAGCCCAGGCAGGCCTCGAAATCATGGCAATCCTCCTGCCTTAGCCTCTCTAATGCTGGGATTATAGGTGTACACCACCACGCCCAGCTGTTCTGTGGTGCTGGAGGAATCAAACTTAGAGCCTCAAGATGCCTGGACAAGCGTTCTAATCACTAAGCTACACACCCAGCCCTGCCACCTTGTACTGTATATTCCCTTTTAGTTTAGGGGAAGGGGCATTTTTATATATGTTATCTCATCTGATTCTCCCATGAGCCCTGTGAAGCAAACAACATTTCCATTAGCGATGCCCTTCTTGCAAATGAAGAGACGGTGGCTCTCGCAGGTAGGGTGGCATGTTAGCTGTGGCACAGCTTGTACATATCCCACCTGCCTAACCCTGCAGGGTCCAGCTTTGAACCGGTGCTCTTCCTTGCACTTTTTCATGTCCTTTTCATGCGCCGTGTTGTCCCCCGGAAGACCTTGGCTTCACTGGCCACGATAGTGGAGGCGAGCCTGCCCTGTGAAGTGGGGCCTTCAGCCAGAATGTTACATAGCGTCATCATTGTCCTGTCAGTCCGCATCAGTCAGTGACCATGGAACTCTTCAAGTACCCTGGGAATGTCTCTCCATATTGGACCTTTAAACGCAGACTTTCCCACAACTAAGCCATCAGTCTTAGAGGAAAATTCAATCAATTTTAAATTCCCCTCGCACTTTTCTTTGTTTTGACTGTAGCTTCTCTTTTTTCTGATTCTTAACAGTACCAAAAACTATATATCTTATTGTTTTAGTACTATCTAAATATGCTTTTCTTGGCAAAACCACACAAATATCATTTTTTTTTTCAACAATGCTGAGAGGTCACGGACATAGCAGTCTTCACATTGTGTTGTGAGTTTGGAGTTATTGCTAAGTGATGTTGACTCTTAAATTATGGAAGAACCCAACAGGGTGGGGAAAGTCGTGCTTTGGGTGAAACAAGTTCTTTTCCACTTTGGATCAAGCGGAGACTGACAAGGACAGTGAAACAGAAGGCAATCTTCAACTCTGTAAAGAAAAGCAAACGATTAAGACCCTGTTGGTACTTTTCTTAGAAGTGAAGAGCAAATTCTTGGAAATATTTGAAACCATATAAAATAGCATGCCCTGTTAGGGAAACTGAATCTGGGTATATGCAGTGGCATCAGAATCAAGTCTAGTGATCATATTGTCTGGAATATGTATTTACACTTAATGTTATCTTGGTGCTGATTATTTCTCATTTTGTTTACCGTGCGTTTCCTTTTGGTCCGATGTTGATGTAATTCCTCTAGTTAAGCCAATATATTGCACAGACATCATGTTATTTATCATTAACACCTACAACTGCAGGCAATATCTCATTAAAGGTGTTTCCAGAGTGGTTTGGCAGGTTCTACAGGGACTGTATCCCGGAGAGCCTTACATTACAGTCTTTGATCAACAAAAGGGAACTTACTAAATGTTTTTGGCTCTTCAAGGTTGAATATGAACAGAGGTCTTTTTTCTAACCTTTGTGAGCTTGTTGAGATGTGTTTTTACCAGCAGCAGGGAAGCTCTCCTGCCTTCCAGCCTGGGTCTTAGTTAATTCTGAACTTGCGCCCAGTTGTGTCAGATTGGTCCGTTCCATTCTAGGTTAAGTATGTAGGAGAACCCATGGTACATGACTGCTGTAATGACTTCCCTTTGTTAACAACTTGATTGACACATCATTTTTTAATTGTTTTATCTGAAAACGCAGAGAATTCAGAGACACTCCTTTGATGCCCCTTATGTACTTACTCCTTATATACTTATAAGGCAAGATTGCATGCCTACAATACTTTCTGCTCTGGTGGAAAGGAGAAGTAAGAGAAGGTCTTATGCTCAAGTAAGTGTGGAGGTCTATTTTCCTACATTTGTGGATCCATATTTGGACCCACATGTTCAATCTATGGGCAATTCAGCAGAACTGTTTTTATTCTGCATCAATCTGGCCCATGCCCTTCTAAGATTAATGAGAATTAAATAATAAAAAGTAGTTAGTTATGGAAGAGAGGTATGGTTTGCTGAGCATTTCTAAGACTTTAATTTCCAGCCTCTATTTTTTAATCAACCATTAAATATTCTCAAATATTCTTTGACTTTAAGGAACAATGCCCAGAATAAGGTATTTATTCATATATACCTAAATATGTAGATCGATTGTGGGCTGGGAAGAAATATCCACCCATTGTATTTATACTCACTTGTGCCAATATAGGGAGAAAAAGTTGTCCTGGAAGGCCAACTCTAATAAAATTGCTCAGAATCCGGGTTGTCTTCCTTGCTGCTTTGGTCCACTGACATTCCAGTGGTGTCAGTGGTCATTGTTGATAGAATACAAAGTCTCCTTTCCTCTTACCTCCAACTGCCCTCCCTGCCCCCAGCCACTGAGACAATGAGGGCTGCCATCTTGCAGCATAGCCATCTCTTCACTGCTATACTCCAAGCTTTCTAAGAAGAAGACTGAATCTTCTTTGCATGTGTGTGCTTTTCATTGTAAGCATTAAAATTTTGTTTATAGAATGATTTAAATATGTTTCCTTGCATTGAATTCCCAGGTGAGGTTCTGCTTCCTTTATAATACAAAGTAGCCCGCACATTTCTCCTTATGTCAATTCTCTGAAGCAGATCACCTAATTTACTTTAGTTTGGTAGTTAAAGGTGGAATTAGTCCAAAATCTTGCAAGAAGTAACACAGCCAAGGTTCAAACCCAAGTCCCCAAAATTTTGCACCTTCCATTAAGCTGCACTACCTCCTCATTGTGTACAGTCACTACACTGTAGTTGTATGTCTTGTTTTTACAATTGAACTTGGCAATCCTTAGAAGATGAAGTTAATTCCAAATATAGTGGGTTTTTTTTTTTTTTCACTTTGCAAATGTGCCTTTCATACAAGTTCTTTTGTATGCTTCCCTATAAGGACCTCAGGGCAATGCCAAATAGGCCGCAGACACTGAATAAATATTTGTTCAAAGGGATTAAGTATTGTGCCTCCTAGAATTTCTACAAGCATATCCAAGACTGTTAATGAGGGAGAGAAAATGAACCAAGAGAGCAAGGAGATCACTTGAGGGAGAGTGCACTGTGTAGACAATAGAAATAGGACTCATTATTGGTGGGTTGTGGTGAGGTGGGCGAGGCTGCCACTAGGAAATTCTCCCGTTGTGTAGATAAATCCTACGCACGCTCATGACGCAGACTTCTCCCCATTGGGCTAACTTGCTTCAAGCGCTCTCTGCTTCCTTCTTTCCTTGACCTGAAACTTACAGGTGATGCTGTGATGGTGCATGAACTGGTGGCCCTATGTGACAGTTTATCCAGGTGTTTCCGCACCTTTGTAGCATTTATGACTAGAAATGAGATTACTTGAGGATTACCTTTGTGGGGAAACTCACCACAAAGGCTGAAATTTAAGGGCCGACGTGTACTCTGGATTTGATGTTTCTGATGGACAGGCTGAATAAACAAAGGTAATTCACATTTGAATTACCCTGCAGAAATGGTGAGCGGGAATAAGAGCTTGGACCTGCGGAGTCAAGATCAGAGTGAAGGTGTATTTTATGGTTTTTTTTACCCCCTTCACCAGTGGGACCGCATCCCTCTGCTTATTTCTCTTGATTTTAAATATTCTGAAATGATAAATACTGTAGAATTATATGGACTTTCTGTGTTCTTGTCTATAAACTTTATTAGAAATCATTAGCTTTTGAATCTAGATAAATAGAAAGTTCTGATCTGCAGTTTTTCTGGAAATGATATAATTGCCAAGACTTTGTATTGTATCTTTGTCTAAAAAGGAGCTCTCTTGTCCTGCCTGCCTGGGAAGTATCAGCTAAAGGGAACTCAGTTCATTTATGATCAAGTCTTTTAGGTGCAAGAATGCAGGAAGAGCACCCTAAATATTCCTAATCCTCAATCTTCCCAAGTGTGGGACCTCGCGCGTATTATTTTACGTCTAAATCTCAGTGTTGCCAAATAGAAAATGAGAATGCAAGTGTCACCCACTTTTTAGGGTTTTTGCGAGAATTAGATAAAACGATACTGGATATCCGCAGTTCAGTAATCAACGCAAGAGAAGTCAGTGGTAGTTACACGAACAAAGGTAAATTATGAATTTCAATGAATTATGAAGCCCTTTTAGAAAAGGAAATTTTGATTGTAGTAAAATCACGGGTGTTACCATCCTAAATTCTTCACTTAAAATGTGAATTAGCCACAAGCCTTCCAGAGTTTTCCCTGAAAGTTTTATTTTTTTTTGTTCAAGTCAGAATTTAATGTCCTGTTTAGGGGAGTGGTGAAGAAGTACCGTTGTGGTGACTCGTGCCAGGTTACCCCCAATACCGATTTCAGATGTTCTGTTCTTCTGCCTCCATAAGCATTCGCATATTTAGAAAATATGCCCCGATTTCTGGCTCACTCATGGTGCCCATGGTCACAACGCCCTGCTGAACGCTAGTTCCTGAGCTCCCTTTAGTGAGCAGATTAAACCCAGTTCAGAAACTTCGTAGACTGTTTGTTTCACAGGCATGAATCAGTGATTCACAATTACTGATCACTCTCCTACCACCACCACTCACAAGTGGGAATGGGCCACCCCCCCGCTGGCGTAATCACTAGCAGCAGGGGGAGTGGGTGGGGCGACAACAGCTGATGTTCTTCTCATTTCTGAGGGGGGGAGGACTCTTGAGATGACGTGACCATGGGCAAGGCAAAGCAACTGTGACACCTCCCTGGGGTCTCTTTCGTGCCAGGGATTTATAGAGCCTCAGCTGTCAAAGAACAGTGCATTTTCCTTCAAAATATAAAACATAAATCAGTGTTTCCTAAACACTGAAAGGCAAGAAGAAACTAAATCCCCATAATAATGAAAAGAATCCCGTTAATTAAATCAGCAAGGTAGAGAGCTTTGCTCGGAGCATGAGGCCCAGCTGATCAGTACAATGCCTCACAGACCAACTGAGATCCAAGCTCTTTCAGGGTTGCAAGCTGGCATCCTGAGGGAATGTTTAGGAAAGACAACAGCAGCAACAACTTGGAAACACATTTTTTTAAGAAGTTGTACTTGGACTCTGTTTATCTGGGAGGAGAGATTACAAAACAAATTGTGAACCACACTCAGCCTATTTGTGCCAGCCCCTTATCAGATCTGCACCCATCCAGGTGAGCAAAGGCTGCTGGGAATTGACGCCCAAAAGCAAATGCCTCCATGGGATGCTTCCCGAGAAGGAGGGAAAGAGGTCACTTCTTCTGATAGTCTGTTCTTGGTGTGTTCATCTGTTTATTTATTTTAGTCTTACTCGGTTTCCACTTACTTGTCTCTCGAACATCCTGGCTCAGGTAGTTTGTAACAATAATTAAGTATTTATTTCACAGGTCTTTCTTTCTGTCCTGCAAAGCCATTGTTATAGATTCGCGTATGTGTTGAGGGGAAGGGTCATGTTGGGGAACATGGCTGGCCGGCTAAGATACAACATATTACTCTAGTTGAGGGAGGCTGGAAAAAAATAGAGGTCAAGATTTCTTAGGAATCTGTCACCTTTGGGAATCGAGGGCCATATACAGTTAGTACCTTCAAGTCACTGCCAGCAACTTCTGTTCCCATCACCTAGAGCCCTGGCCGAAGCCATCCCCTCTTAGCTCCACTCCTGGTTTTGGTTTTACTCTCCAAGCTTCTCAGAACCAAGTTCCTTCAGCCCCTAATCTACTAACCTTTCCATCGGTTTTTACTGCCAGGGCAAAAGTTTTTCAAGTGGACTGGAATTCCACTCACGGAATCTGAGATGTCCCTTCTCCACTTGGGCATATTTGAAAATACAAAGCCTACCCAGCTGTTCTTTTAGTTACATTTCACCATTTAACCTTTCACATGGTGATTAATGGCATACTGGTTATTTTTTTTAAGGGTTTTGGTTTTTTTTTTTTTTGACAAAGTCTTATTATACTAAGCCACTAAAATGCCCATGCTAGGCTCAACTTTTTGATCCTCCTGTCTGAGCCTCCCAGAGCACGAGGATTGCACACGTGTACCCCCACATCCAGCTGGCATATGCACCTTTGAAAAGTGTGTACTGCACATCACAGGACATCCTCTCAGTATGTCAAAGTTCGTTCACATTTACACTTGCCCACAGCGAGGATATATTTTGACTCTCTCTGACACAGAGTTTTCTGACCATAATAACCAGCATTTTCCTTACATTTACTGCACCATCTTCCTTCACCCGGTCCGCAGCCACACACATGTTGGGAAAGATCCTTGTTAGTATATTGAAGGTGGTACCGATGCTGAGGGACTACCGTAGGGTGTAAATTTATATTTATATTAGAACTGGATCCCCTGCTCCAAGATTGCCCCCCCTACACACATAAAGTTTTGTAACACACCTGTCACTTTAGCTGGAATAAAAGCAGAAGCCCAAAACGTGGCTCCTCGCTTAGCTCTCTGGGACTCAACAGTTCTGACTGTCAGCAGGTGGCTGCCCTTTGAGATCTAGTCCAAAGCATTAGAACGTGGCACAGCGCAGCCCATCCCCGGCCGCTTCCCTCCGGCACCCCAGCCACTTCATGATCAGGGTCCAGTTTCCTTTCTTCAGGGTGGATTGTTTTCCTCTCACCTTCTACACTAGTTCCCATGTGCTTGTGGGATAAAAGAATCTCGTTAAGCTGCTTTTTTCTTTCTTTTTTTTTTATTGAATGTGTCAAGTCCAAAAATCTTAAGGTTTCAAGATACACTTAGGATGGAGCAGACTGGCATGTGTGTAAATCCAGTGGGTATGCGTGCTGAATTCGGGGGCTGAAGGAATAACACAGTGGTTCGAGCACTTGCCTCACAAGCACAAGGCACCACATACACCAGGCGTAGCGGCGCATGCCTGTCATCCCAGCACTCAGGAGGCTGTGGCAGAAGGGTTGCTGTGAATTCAAGGCCAACTTCCGCTGCGTAGTGAGTTCACAACTAGCTTGGACTACAAAGTAAGACCCTATCTCAAGAAAAAAAGAAACAGAATTTGACACTTTGAAAATTAGGTTTTGCTCTCATATTTTTTCTTGTATGAAAATTACTATTCTTAAGGGAGTAATTAATGTGTTGTTATTTTGAAATAGTAACAAAAGCTGTATGTCACTGAATATCCTTGTTGCTAATATCCTGATGCTAATGAATATCCTTGATCACAGATATATCTGTGGTTATCAGTTGATAGAATTACTATTTAAACTGAAAGTATTGCCTGTTTGCTGAAGGCAGGGACCTGTGCTTTTGGAACACAGAATGAGAGACTAAGCACCCTGATTTCATTCAGATCCACATATGTGTCTGGTCAGAAGTCTGCTTTTAATTTTTCAAATTATGGGCTCCTCAACCACATCTGTGGGTTAACATGGAAAAATCACCTCATGGTCACCTCTTGAGAGAAATTCTGAAGAGATCTTGGAAGTGGAGGGAACCTCTGCACAGGTTGCTGAACCAGGTGGCAGGAACTGAGTAACTCGGAGTTCCTAGGTAGTGAGCAGTAAGTGCTTCATTCCAGATCGGTCAAAAATTAAATATTAGAAATGGCATTATGATTTTATGTTAGTGTTTCAGTGTGCACGTCATGTTACTTTTCTATAGCCACACATGGTACAAAGGACCTTGTAGCTTTTTCTTCTCATGTATATGAATGTTTGAGTGATGACAGTGAAGACAGCCACCATTAACAGGGACAGCCACGCCCAAGCCTGCGGGACCTCTGCTGCCCGGGCTACCATTATCTGTTTGCATTGACATCATGTTTGACAGTTTAGCGTCTTAAAAAAAAAAAAAAAAAAAAAAAACAGGAGTAGGAGTGAGAAGCGAAATCTTCTGATTAGGAATGTCCAAAGACAAACTTACCAAGGGCAGAAATAAAGTTTGCGCTCCTGGGTACGATGAGATAAGACAGGTTAAGAGCACCCCGGTACGGGTATGCAGAGCTTGCTAATCCCTCGCCAGGGTGGTAATCTCGAAATACTTTGATAGCCTCTCCTTGCGAGTCCCCTGAGACTTTTTTAGTAACGAAATTCAGATGACTTGAGGTGGCTTGCCCACTGTTCAAAAGAGAAAGGGAAAGGTCCCTGCTCCTCCTCGTCGCCTTCCTTTATTGTATGGTTTGCTTTGTTTGTTTGATTTTAAAACTGCCATTATGTGAAAGTGTTGCGAGTATAAATAATTGAGAAGATAACTCTGTAGGGAAACCCCTTTTGCTGCCTTTGTACAAAGGCAGCTCATTACGGCTCTGAGCTGCAGCGTTCCATAAGAGCAATTATGCAACATCAGTGTGTCATGGATATTAACCAAGGGGAGTAGATAAGAGACGGGAAAATAATTTTGTAACTTATTTAATTAAATTTATTTGGTTTTTCAAATAGTTCCTCTCATGTGTAAGTTAGCCAGCCACTCCTCGGCCGCTGTGGTCTTTGTAGGACTATCGATCAGCATTTTTTTTTTTTTTTGGCATTTTCCCTCAATTTTGTGTGGGCCTAAAATGTATTTATATTGGGGTTTAATTTCCACCCAAGGAGAGGTTACCCATGAAAATGGAGCCATAATTTGGTCATGAGGTTTTTTTATCCCCCCTAGGGCTTATGCAGCCAGTTAATATATGTTAATACAACAAAGTGAATAAAAGGTTAAATAAGTGGGTCAGGCTCAGAACGAGTCCTGTACTGCTTACTCGTGCTTAAACGGAAGGAAAAGCCCGTAATGGCGCTTGCCTGACTTCCACCCCCATCATTTTAAGAATTGCTTTGCCAATCCTTCACAGCAAATAGTAATTTTAAGTGGACCAAAACAGAGCTCGGGGTATTTGCACTCCATGGTAATGATAGAGTAGCCGTGCTCCCTGGAGTCAATAAGCCCAACAATTGAGTCATTTTTGCCTCCTGTGACTGAATCACTGCTGTTACCCTGAATGACAGGATTGCTGATAGAACCAGAGCCCTTCACCGGGCTGACCTCATCCCGGGACATCGAAGTTCAGAGGGCAGGCAGGTGGTGTTTAACACAGTTATAAGTAAAAGCTGATTTTGTACTTGTAGTCTCTGTAAACAAGGAAGTGGAATTGATTGTGGAGGGGGCTGAGGAGCGCTTGAAGTCCCTTCTCCTGAGCAGCACCTCCCTGTCCCCCGCCCTTCTGCATTCTTGTTTCTCCCTCCCCTCACCATCCCTCCAGGCTCCTTCTCCACTCTGGTTCTCCATATGAAGTTTCAACACAGGCAATGGACCTGGTAATCAGATGGCCACAGCCCAGTCACACGTTTGATTAAGGAGTGATGGAGAAAGTGTTGCCAGAGAGTGTTGTGTGTGTCTTAAACTTTATGTCATTCTTTGGTTCTGACAGTTATTCCGAAGCAAGATTTTAGGCTTAGCAAAATTCACTTATGATGGAATTACTTATTTGTCTAAAAAAGAGTCTCAATGAGTAGAAAATGCAGGGAAAGATTCAACACCCTGGCCTAAAATAAACACCTAATTATTGAGTTGTCTTTCAAATAGAAAATTCCCAAAGAACCTTTCCAACCAGTATATTCAGCTGGTCAGGGCTCTAGGGGAATAGTCATACTTTATAATAATCTGGGAGAGGTAGAATTATGAACAAGGTGGTATAAAACAAGAGTTCTGCGAGTGGTGCTGTGTAACTGAATCTGACTAGGGAAATAAGAAAATGGAAATTTACTTTGGAAGTTGATGAAAGGTTTAAAAATATAATCATTAAAAATTAAAATTCTACTTGATTTTTCACTCCATGGAACCCTCAAAAATCTTAATAACTTGGGGACATCAGGTCAAGATAATGGCCAAGTAACAGAGCTGTACTGTGTCTCCTCATGGAACCACTTAAAAATTTGAGAATATAATCAAAAAGTGCCTGTTCAACATAGCTAGGACAGGGAAGAGTGCCCCAACACTTGAAAGGAGGCCAGGGGAAGATCAGAAATCTCAAAGGAACGTTGGAAAAATAAGGGGGGAAAAATTGCAGCCCAGGAAACCATCCCAGGCGGGCTGGGAGCAGCTGGGAACTGTAGGCATCCGCAGACAGGAAAGTGGATTTGGAGTCCTGAACCTCTGATCAAGCACCTGAGCAACTGAAGGAAGGCCGTAGGAAGGCCAGAAATTCTGAAAGGATATCGGAAGTGGAAGAAAACTGCAGCCAATGGAGTGCGGCCCTGAGCTGCCGGCATCCACACGCGGAGGAAAACATGGAGACCAGAACCTCAGACCTAGCTAAGCATGGGTCCAGAAGAAGTAGGAATTGACAGCAGCTGGTGCCCCAGCCTCCAGATGCAAGCCTGTGAGTATTGCATATACAAACGCATTGCAAGCTTCCCTAAAAAAGGCCTCCTGGAGCGGTACTCAGCAGCCATAAAAAACAATGATGTAAGCAGGAGCCATTTTTTAAAAAAGACCCCCCAAATAGAACTGATTAGAGTAAAAGAAAGCTCAGAAGAGTGTGCATCAGGGTTTTGGGATCACTTTTAAACAGTGCCTAGGAAGAAACTGGCACAAGAGACAGTTATGGAGAGGAGAGAAAGGTACCTCCTGAACAGCTGCGTGGAGTGGGCACACCTCTGAGGGTGAGAGCTCCACCCTTGGGGGAAGGAAGCCAGGACAGGTGGGAGAGCTTTGCTATGGGCGCTGAGGATGATTATGACACCTCAGAGGCCATCAGGCTGTTAGGTCCTCCCTCACTGCCTACTCCCAGCATAGAACTTGGAAGAATTTAGGCTCCCTCCCTATACCCTCATACTCACTCAAAGAAACCTCTCAGCTAGGCCTTTCAAGGGAAGTCCCTCACTGGCAGAAACATGGAAAGAAGACAAGGCAACAGGACACCCACAGGCATGCTAGAAACCCCAGAAAGTAATGACATGGCCCTGAAATAGTGAAACTCATAGGGAAGGATAGGGAAGGAAGTCAAAAAGCAAATAAATGAGTTGAGCAACTAGTTTAAACAAGATATTCTGATCACTGGGCTTAAAGAGGTACTTACTAAACAAATAGTGGGCTTCATGGATACACAGCTTGCTGAGCATATAGAAGCCACAAATAAAAAGTTGGCTGAAGTTAACAAGGAAGTGCAAGATATGAAGGAACATTTTAATAGAGAAGTGGAAATTTTGAAAAATCGAACCGAAAATCAGGATATGAAAGCATGGGAAGTTGACTTGAACACTGTGAGTACAGAATTTCAGACCTTGTAGACAAGGCTGGGGAAACAAATGCTACAATTAGGAATGACCCTGAAATTAGAAATGAGCAAAGTAGCTGCATACAGCAGCCAATGGATGATTCAAAAAGAACCAATCTCAGAATTATGGATGTATGAGAAAGAGCTGAAGATAGCACCAAAGGTATAAAGAATTTATTCACTAAAATTATGCAAAAAGTTCCCAAATCTAGAAAAAATTAATTTTCAGGTAAAAGAGCTTATAGAACACCAATAACCTCAACCAACAATGACTCACCACAACACATCATAATCAAAACCTCAGAAATACAACATAAAGAGAAAATACTAAAAGCAACAGAGGAAAAACAGGCATTATTCTACCAAGGCAAACCCATTGGAATTACTGCAGATTTCTCAGCGCAAACTTTAAAGGCCAGGAGAACCTGGAGCAGAAGAATATTTAAAGCTTTAAAAGACAGCAAGTGTCAACCCAGGTTGTTGTGTCTAGCAAAATTATTCCTGAAAATTGAAGAAGTAAAAAATTTTCATGATCAAAAATTCGTAAAGAAATTTGCAACCACTAGACCAGCACTGCAAAGAATACTTGAAGGAATCTTTGAGAGAGGCAGAGAGACAAGCAGCACTGAAAAATATGGAGGAAAGGAAGCAGCTAAAGAGAAAGTGTAACAAAAAAAGAGGCTGGTGTTTGAATCATTTGACTGGTATATTTCTAAAACAGTACCAGCTGTTTCATAAAATCTGTGAAATTTCCCCATGCAATTATTATTTATAATAGCATATTAGTTTGCAAAACTTAATAATTATAATCAATGTAAGGAATTGGTATAAAATCTTTTTAAAAATGTGTGCATGAATTTACAGATGGATAGGTAAATAAAATGATAAACCAAATCTGGCAAAATGTTAGTAATTAGTGAAATGTGAGTAAATAATTTATGAAAGTTAAAAAATTCTGAAATAACTAAGTATGGTATTATATATATTGCTTTAAGTGTAATATACTTATGTAAATAGATTTAAGTTTATTTAATGTAGCAATTTGATATAGACTTAAGTCTACTTATTGTAACAATTCACTTATTTGGTCTTGGATGTAAGTTTATCCTAAGAAAACTGATTGATGTAATGATAATTTGAATGTTTACCTTTTAATACTCAGCTAAAGCATTTGAAATTTAACTTCTCTCTCTTTTTCTCACATTTTCTAGCCTTATGAGTTACATTGTTATTTTTCGTTTCTCATGCGGACTGTTGAGTGAGGCCACATTAAAGAATCTCAACAAAGATATAGTAAGATATAGGAAAAAAGAACTTTTGGCAAACATCCCAATAAAGGGCTCTGCTGGACTCAGGGAAGAGGCATCAAGATACGGCCACTGCAGCCCATTCTAGGGGTGGGAAGCTGAGCTAAAGTGTGGCAATTTGAGTGGTGAAGTGAGATAGACAACGAAGTTTAAATATTTTAAATATCACATGGTTTCTGTGATTTGGGAAACCCAGAATAGAGGCATTCTATAGAACCAGATGGGTGTGATAGTGGGAGTTAGAGGTGATGAGGAGGGTATGGTAGGGCCAAAAATAGGAAGAGATTGTAAAGTGGATGTGATACACACACACACACACACACACACACACACACACGCACACACACACTATTCAATGTCATTGTAAACATTATGCATCACATATATATTAATAAAAATGGTGGGAAAATCTTAATAACTTACTAGAATCGATGTGGACCAGCATTCCCTCCTACACGTTCATAGTTTATCAGCCTACTAAGTGGTGCATCATAATCCACAACCACAAAAAAGTGGCTTCCTTTGGTGACCCATTTGTCACCGGTGCTTATTTGACTTAGGACCCTTGTTTGGAGAAACACCTGTAGACAGTGATATCCCTTCGAGAATTTGGAGGGGGCTGTTCCTTAGATATAGAAGATGTTTTCAGAAAGTTTTGTGTTCTCCTTTTTTTTCTCTCTCTCTGTCAAATATTTTCTGTCCCTTTCTGTCCTCTTAACCTCTCCATCACAAGGCTTCCATGCCACACGGGCACCATAGTGCCTTGCTGGCCCATCCAGTCCTTGCTGCAGTCTGTCTCCGCCCCTCACACACTCATGCCAGTGGGATTCCAGTTAGCTCCACCTCCTGCTGTGCACAGTGCTCCCCAGCGGAGCCCAAACAGGCTCCTGCCTGCGCAGCTGTGCCTGGATTTGACTCCCCCCCTCTGGTGGCTGGAGGGACCCACACCTGTGGCTGTGCCATTGCTCTACCTCTGTTTCTCAGGGCCAAGATCTGGTCCGGGGAGCCAGGGTGGTTTTCCATCTTAAATTTGCCCCACTCTAAGGAGTCAGGGACTGCACTAGGCCACTTGCAAGATAAGGACAAGTGTCTTCCTTATAGCTCTTCTATTCTCAATCCTAATCATTTCCAAGAAGAAGGAACCCTTCTTTTATTCACCCACTCAGTTATGCATTCACCAGATATTTTGTTGAGGATATTCAGCATGCCTGACGCACTGTCAGTGGCAAAGAATTCAAATGCGCTCTCTAAAATTAGGTAGGAAAACAACCAGGCAACAAAGTGTGATCCTAATGTTGAATATATGCTGTGATGGGCACGTGGCCTGAGTGCTCCTAAGGAAATATTTCTTCATCAGACTACAAGCCGGGAAGATTATTTCTCTGATAAGAATTTTGAAGGGTGACCATGGAAGAAAGACCATCTGGAACAGAAGAAAGAGTGTAACCCTAGATAGCTTATTAACTTGAAACCTGTTCATTGCTTTTTGGTTTATTTGTACATCACCTAACTCTGAAACAAAAAAAGCATGGGAAGTTAAGCCAACTACAGTACAAAATTACATTTTGATAAATAATTCTGTTATTTATCTATATGGTGAAAATGGACATGATTCAAATGCCGTCATTTCTGTTTCTAAAAGTTGAGTTAAATGCCTTTCCAGAAACTCGAATAGGAGATAAGGAATCTGCATGTGCTCTAAAAAGCGTCCTTCAGGTTGCATTGCCATGTGTTGATACCTTTGCTGGAGATCGTGTTTTTTCAGGCAAGGTCCCAATCAGTTGAGGTCTTTAGTTCTCCACAAGTCCTAGTGGTATGTAGGGGACCCATAACTAACCCTGGAAAGCTAAGATACTTAAAGACAAAAACAGATGTGGCGTGATTGCTGGTTTGCCAAGTCTCTTGTGGTTTATAAAGATTTATTTTATGTCTTTTATGATTATGGGATGATGCTAAAAATTTTGTGGGTAATAATATCATCACATGAGAAGGATGGTGTATAAGCTTCTCTGGAGAAGACAGTGCATGCTGCCTGGCTGGGCACTCCAAGTAAAAGATGCTTAATTTGTTATTAAGAAAAAGCAATCGGGAAATTTTATTTAGAATTTGGCCTTTGGTGTTTGCACAATGGAAAAAAATAAGGACATTTAATTCATATATTTATGAGTAAAATGCTTTGCTTCCTGCTAGAATATGTTTATAATGATTTTAAAGATCATTGTTAGATGTATAGCTGTAGCAAAAATAATTTATTTAAAATGGCTATTAAAGTTTTAAAAATCTTTTATCTCCCCTTTCTTCATTGACAGCTTTTCTAGGTGCCAATATAATAAACTGGTTAAATATCATTTGGTTTAAATAGAATGTAACATATATGCATATTTATGATATTTTATTTGTTGGATCTTTTTCTTAATATTGCTTGACTTCCTGTGTTTTAATCTCATTTTTTCATATTTTGGGTTGGAGCCACTCTAAAGCTTAACACCTAGGAGATTTCTCACTTATGGTTCCCTTTAAAAGTGCTAAAATCTCAGCCTCTCAAACAAGAGACCAAGATACAGCTGAAAGAAAGCAGTGGTACTGATAAGGAGTCCTGAGGATGTTGCTACCATCTAAATGTGTCCTCTGTGACTTTCTTTCTTTTAAACCAGCAGGAGAAAGGAAAGCAGGATGGAGCCTAGTCCATTGGAATTCTTCTGGCAGGCCACTTCTGAAGTGTCCCCTGCTGTTTAGAAAAAGGAGCCCCTGTGGACAAATGAAAGGGTCAGGGGACATTCACATGCATAGAATCCTCCCTCCAAGGGCTTCTGATGGCCCGTGCTGGGGTGGTTTGGCCGGAGTTGAAGAATGGAGACTTGAGAACCATTTGTTTCTACACCATTTTGGGGGAAGTGCTATATTTTTCACCTGAAAAGCCCATTTAAAAAGAAAAATATGGTTGGAAAGGACATGATTTGGAAGCCAGCACTTAATGGAGTTCCTTTTAAATGTAACACTTGGCCCTATCTCCTCTTCTAAACTACTTGTCACTATCCAGCGGAAACCTGCTCTTACTTGTGTTCCACTGTTGCTTAAAACACATGGTCTCCTTCTTACCGAGACAGATAGGTAAGCAGATGATGATAGGCGTTTTATAGCCAATTTTTAGATAGATATTTCGGAAGATAGATGATAGAGAAATATTTGTATATCTCCTTTTTAAGACTCTAGTGACTTTCATGGCCTTGTTAGGTACAGAGTAGAGCACAGGTTGTACCAGCACACAGTGTTACCTGTGTATAAATAACACGGATCTCCACATCTGGTCACACAAATTCAGAACTAATAGAAAAGGTAAGCTGGATCCGAGAGAAATAAGAACATTGCCCCAGAGATTTGACTGACAGTTGTGTTGGCCAACCAATTAGATGAAAATTTTTGTAAAATCTAGACGATATATGAAGGAGAAACAATGTTTAGAGGTAACCAAACAGCTTTTTATACTTCCTGCTGTTGCTCTAAAATATCCATTTGTTTATTTTCTTATTTATTTAATTATTTTTATGAGTCAGGGTCTCGCTTATAATCCAGGCTGGCCTCCAACTCCCAACAATCCTCCCGGCTCAGCCTTTCCAGCATCGGAATTGTAGGCATGTACCATCACACCCACATAATCATATATATTTTAGAAATATGAAGACATTGGAAAGCTTTGGAGTAAATCATTTCTTTCTTTCCACTTCCTCTTTGGTCCTTTGTCTTGAATGACCTTTATACTCTCTCAGCTTGGAAGTTCTATTGTTGGTTCAAAGTTGGAAAACTGAGTTTATCTCACTCCACAAAAGTAAATAATTGACTTTAAAAAATCAATTTCCAGTTTCCATTAGGTGTGTGCCCCAGCACACCAAATATGGATTCCCAGGTTCATCCTCTTCTGTCCTTTACCCACATATCTCCTCCTTGCGTCTAAGCATAATTCAGAAGCCAAATTGCCCACATTTTCATTTCTCCTTTTTATTTTTGGGTGGTCCTGAGGATCCAACTCGAAGCCGTGGCACTGAGCTAAATCCCCAGCCCGCTTCGTCGTTTGAATGCTGAAAGCAGATGTCACTAAGTCTGTAGGTGGGGCTCTAACTTGTGACCCTCCTGCCTCAGGCTCCCAGGATGTTGGGATTACCTTGCATTTCTACTTTTATTTAGAGCTCATTCTGTGTCTCTCTTGGCCTAAATCAGACAGGAGCTTTCTACTTTCTCAGCTTTAGGTTCTTGCTTCATCCTGTACATGGCTCTTGGAAAGGGTCTTTCCTGCACTTTTTTTATTTTATCGCTTCATAACCTCCACCAGCTCGCTGGCTAATTCTCACCACGCTGTCCAGGAGCAGAGTGGATGCCTACCTGAATTCACTTCCCTGGCACAGAGTCAACTGTGGGCCGAGTGGGTGCTTCACTCGTGCCTTTTCCTTGTGTTCTTCTCTTCCAGTTTCCACTGCCCTTTCAATCCAGTGCAACTTTCCTCCTCAAAGAATTTGGTGATTAACTTCTATCTTTTAATTTCTTTAATTGACCCTAAAACACTGAGTGTGGACTTGGTGGATTTGAAATTACTTGTGATCTAAAATTGTGATTTTCAGAATGTTTGTGTGGTTATAAAGAGTAAAAAATTTCTGAAGGCATGACCTGTATGTGTGTCTGTACATATTTGTGTATGAACACATACATGTGTGTATATACATATATATATACATATATATATATATCCTCCCCCTCCCCCAGGGATCAAACCCAGAGCCTTGGGCATGCTAGGCAAGTTCTCTACCACTGAACCATAGTTAGTACCTTAGTACTTAGGGTTTCAATATATTTATATGGAGTATATATGTGTGTATATAAACAGAAAACTTAGCTGGGGTTAATAAATTGATTCCTTGCAGTTTGCTCCTTGGTGCACATGCATGCACTCACATGCATACACATCTATTTGTGTATATATGGCCAACGACTTCTGGTAGTCATGTGACTGATGAAGTCATGATAGCTTCTCAAGGCTACACTGTCATCCCCTTGGTTGATAAGGCGTCTCTCACTTGATAAGCTTTTTCACTGAGAATGGGATAACCCATTTTCAACCACTTTAACCCTAATAAGGCAGTGTCTGTGGCCTAGGTAGATTTCGTTGTTGAGTTTTCTTCCCTTATGTGTTACCGAGGGAAGCTGATGTCAGTGTAGATCCAGTAAGTATAAATAAAATAGTAATGAAATTTTTAAATGGCATATTTGATATCGCATTTGCTAAAGCCTTTCCGGATGTTTAACTGAGCTTCCAATGACTGATATTATAGACAGTAGATAAACATTTTTGATGGATCTGTTTGCTCTCAGATTAAAAAATATAAAAGGCACTCCTTTTTTCTCTTTGATGGAAAGAACGTAATGCCATGGAGAAAAAACAGTTCAAATGTGGTCATCATCGGTCGGTGGCACCAGAAATAGAAACTCACTAGAATAAAATTTGCTGTCAGGAAAAACGGAGTGTTCTTTCTGAACTCAGGAACGTGTGGTTCATGCAGGCTTGCTTGTAGATGGTTGCTACAATAAGGCTTCTTTCATACAGGTGTGTTTATGCCCCGGGCTTGCTGGCCACAGTCCATTCCATTTACAGAAGCTGAATTAAACAATAACTACCGCATTGCAAAAAATGGCAGGGGTGGGGGGGAGGGGAGGGGGAAAGGTGAGCGTCAAAGGAGATAGATGCCTGAGAGCTTTGTTAGGGCCACGGGAAACCCTGTTGCAGTTGTCAGAGCTTGTTGATGTTGCTGGGAACGGCACTTTTTTTTTTTCTCCTGGATTTTGTGGTTCTGCCTTAGGAAAGAAAGTAAAATAGAACGGAAGAACAAAGTCCTACTCTATAAATCAGCAGCTGCTCCTTGCCAGATCAAAGGAGTGACATTTTTGCTCCTGGACTACTTGTCCACTTGAGGGCTTGACAGGCAGCTAACAGCTGGCCTGCTAGACTGTATGGGAGAATCAGCCGACATCTTCTTCCAAGCAGATGACAGGCTAATCAGAGACATACCCATAGCACAGGGCAAGTGAGCATACCTTGATCTCTTCAAACATATCTGAAACACAGTTGCTAACTAGCTTGGTGCATTTTTGGCGAGTGAACACTTAGGTGGTTTCCATTCTGGTCACCTTTATAATTGAAGTGTTGATTCTTGATCCTACTTCTCAAATAGCTAAAAAGACCCTAGATTTGTCTAGGATCTTCTTAGAGTGAGCGAGTGAATGGCTGGGAACATAATGGGAGTTGGCTAAGAATGTTTGTGGCTGATTATGTGACTGGCTGATTTTCAAAACCCCGTAAGGCTACAGGTAGATAAACAGGTAACTGAAAATTGGTGGTTTTGAAAGTGGTCTCTCTGCTCTTTTTGCTGATAGAGCTGGATAACATTTTAGATCTATCTTCCATATCTGCAAAAAGTTGTTTTCAGAAGCGTCGTAAGGTGTGTAGGTATTCAGATCTGGAATTTTAATGTCCGTAGTAAAACTTTCAAAGTAATTCGGCTTCCAGTTGATTTCCATCTGCAATAAATCATGTACAGGATGAGGTAATATACGACAACTTAGGTGTATTGACTTAGCATTTTATTTTTAAAAGGATAGATCGTAGATATGAATAGCTAAGGAAGGTTGAGTGTTTTCGTACCCCTTGCTTTCAAGTAGTTTTGAAAGATCACTTTTATAGATGATGATAAATAGCCACATATAAATAATCTGATTGTGTTCTGTAAGAGTAATAGTGCTCTCAGATCGTAACCTGCTAGAGTATTTTGTTACATGCCACCAGTTCTGATTATACTTAGGAATAGTGTTTATTGTTGCCTAGCATTATAATGGAAATAAAAGATAACTCTCTACCTAAGGGAAAATATTTCATATATGTTGGTCTGTCTGTTTAGGGTGCTAAGGACTGAACCCAAGGCCTTGCCTAGGCAGGGCAAGTATTCTGCCACTGCAGTTCTCTTAAATACTTTTATTTTTTAAAAAATGAAACTTTGCAATTGGCCACAGAAGTCTTAGTCAAATGAGATACCTACTTTCCTCAGTCATTCCTGAGAATTATTTAAAAGCAATCACTTATTAATAAAAACTGAACACTAAGGAATTATGTGGAAAGAGAAAGAGAAAATTCTCATCCCCTTTTTCTTTCCTGACAACCTGTGTTAACAGTTTCCACAAAAATATTTTATTGCCCTAACTTTTCCTTTCAGAGACCCAGAGGGAAGAAAGTGAGTTAAATTACTATAAATTGTTTGTTACCCAAGGCAAGTGATCAGAAGATTGTTTAGATCTGAGGTACCTAAAAAGAACTATGTGTGCAATTTGTTTTGTTTTTCCCTCCTTTTCTGCTGCAGTAATTCACAATTAAAACTTAATCTTTGCAAGTTTCTATTCCTAGGCAAAGTACTCAAGTTTGGTCTGTGACTTAGGCCAGGCTTCCCAAATGTAAATGTCCATAGGTCACCTGGAGATTTTTTAAAATACAGACTTGGATTCAGTCATGCAAAGTGAAGGCTCCTTCACTTCTCGTCTCTAACCAGCTGGGAGTGAGGTTGACATGACTGGTCCAGCAACACACTTAGAGTACCAAGGATCTAGAGAACCATTTAGAGAGCGGGACCCCAAAATAGCTCCCTAGGCTACCCATCTCCCCCCGCCCCAGCAGATGCCTGCTCCTGTGTCTGACATCCCCACGATGGCATTATCCATTTGGATTAAGCTGTGATTCTAGACAGGCCCTACCATATGGACATGTGCTGCCTGTAGGAGCGCAGTGCAGTATTGCCCTGTTATCAACCCAGCCTGGGTATGTTCAATAGCCACCGCCTATTCTTAGTTATTACCCATGAGGGCACAAAACTCTTTGGGAGCATTAGATAGGTGCATTTTGATTGTAAGCTAACATTTAATGAGCTCTTAGTATGTGCTAGGCACTATGCCAAGGGTTTTACATACGGCATTTCTCAGTCCTCAAAACAATCCAGGACCGGTTATTTCCCCAGTTTGTAGATGGGGAGCAAAATAGGGCTTGTGAACCTTGCTTGGGGAGACTTGCCCAACATTAAACAGCAAGTACGGAGCAAAGAATACGAGCCCCTCCTTCTTGCACTTGTGTGCAAGTCTGAAATATGCTGGCTGTGCTCCAAGGAGGGCATTACAGTGAAGAACCTATGCGAGTCCTTGTAACTTTAGAAAAGAATTAGACAAAGGGAAGAGTCTTAAAACAAGCTAGTAGAAGGCAACCAAAACTTGAGACTCACCCACTTGATGGCTTGGCCCAGAGCTTCTCACATCGGCATGAACACCCCAGCCCAGAGGGCTTTCATAATCTGCAAAATATCTAGGATTCCAGATTCATGTCACGTTTTCATATTGTAAATTTATTAGCCTTTGCTTCTTGTGTTTTCAGAAGTGTAGGTAAACCTAATATTCTATCAATTTACAAATTAAGCTGTAGCTCAGGGAAATTAATTATAATCTGTGAATATGTCTCTAAATAGCATTCGTTTACTCCCGTACTCTACTCCAAGTTATCTCTGAGAAAAAGATCCATTTCTGGGGACCAGTAAAATCCTCCTGTTTGTCACGTGACTCAGTCCTTCCTGTACCCAGTTACATAGTGAACAGCATTAAACCTGCCTAATTCACCAGCTTAACCATTTTTATCTTACTGAGAAGGCCTTACTCCCAGCCATAACCAATCCCCCAGATAAAGACTTGCTTTTTTGTTTCCGAACACTTAGAAAAATAGCGAAAGTTGCCCACCACTCGCTGAGGCTGCAGTTTCATCATGAGAAGCACTACCCACCAGGAACAGGCTTTGTGAGGAACTTCCCAGCTGACGAGGCTGTGGCTGGGCAAGAGGGACAGGCAGAGCTCTTTCCTTTTTCACGGGTCCCCGTCACTGAGCTACCTACAACATCTTTCCCAAATTGATGTGACCCCTTCCACAGGTCAGCCCCTTCTTTGGCCAAATCAACCCGTACAAAAGCCTCAACTCTGGTACCTCTTGATTTCATCCTTGGTGTGTTGAGGGCTGGCCGCTTTCCAGGTGACTCCAGGGAGGCCTGCCTGCACTTTCTAACAAAAGGAATGCTGCCTGGAGGAGTTGGTTACCAGGTGTGGCGTGAAGTTAGTGAACCAGAAAGAAGGGATTTATCAGCCACTTAAAAGGAGGTGGAGAGGAACCAACCAGCAGTCAGGAATGACACTTAGGTTTGCTTCTGTCTGTCTGAACTATGCTTCGGAGTGAAAGTCTTTAAAAGAAAACTTATGATGGTCAGATTTCAGTTGCAGAAAAAGTATGCAAAGTTGAGAAGTCTGGATTTTCGGGGGGCGGGGGGGGGGGCGGGCTGGCAGGGAAGGCCCAGGAGGCATCTCCCCAGCAAGACAGGAAGGCCAGATTTCAATGGTATTTGCTCTCTCAAGTTTTTTCTTTTTCGTGCATGTTTTTAAATCTCTGACTTACTTTGATTCTTGGAAAGTCATTGAATTTATTCCCATAATTAAGTTATTTTTAAGCTAGCAGTCTTAGTAAATAATTTTTAAGGATCACACATACTAATGTATTTTCTATGTACATAAAATTTATAGAGACACGCAGAAACTCTCTAGAGCTTTTTTTGTGAGGCTGAGTACTAACTTTGTGTTCAGTGCAAATCGATGGACCGAGCATACTTTAGGGTACTCATTCCCTAAGGAGACACTAAGGGAATTATCTGTAGCCCTTTAAAAAAGTCACACTGAGGCTAATGGAATTTTTTTTTCTAAGTGAAGTGTGGATGAGGCAGGAAGCTTATTAGCATATTTCACATGAAAGTTGTGCAAGACTCTTTTAAGGAACTTCTTAATATCTAAGGGTTAAATTGCTTAATATCTAGGGATTAAATTGTTTATACCAGTAGAGAGGCATCCTATATGTCTGCAGCTTCAGAATCTTTCTGGGATGACATTAAAACTTAAGGAATTTTTTTAATATCAGATACAGATGAAAAACCTAACAGTCTTTGGATTGGAAATAACTTGTGGGGGTTTTCATTAAAGTGGGTGCAGCTTGCTGCATTTTGGTTAGTTGGATGTCTTCAGCAATTTTTCAAATGTTTTGGGTTTGGCAAAGTCCAAGATGGGTTTTGCCAACACCCTCTTTTCCCCTTATTTTTTAAACCCGTGTGAAATTCAAGGATAACTTAATCCATATGTGTCTGATTCATTTACACTTAACTCATCAAAATGTTATTTTGTGAGACCCATTTAATATCCAAGAAAACTTTTAAGTCTTTTTAAGACAAATCTTTTGTCTTTGAACCAGCAAGCCACATTTTTTTTTTCATATGAATGGAACTTGAACCTTGAAAGATTGAAGATGAGTTGATTTTCTACATACAGCCTTCAGATTTGAAGTAGAATCAAAACTTTGTAGCTTGAGCACTGGAAAAGGCCATTGTTTCAAATATAGATTGGTGGAGGTAAAAAAAAAAGTTTTGTGTCAAGGAATTCGGGAGAAAGAGCATACATGGAAATTTTATCATCGGAATATTTAAGAAAAAAAGTTATTCCCTATTTGATGTGTTTTAATCTGTATTTTAAGTGGTTTCATTTTATGTATATTGATTTATTGTCTAAGAGTGGCCTACAAGGCACTGATTTCGGGGAGGGAATTGTGATTTTAGTTTCCAATGTTGAAGTTTTCTTATAGTCAACTGATTAATAATTTTAATAATAACATCTATGGTGTTAATAAAATATACCGAGATCAGGGGAGTTGACAGTTGGCAGGATGTATATGTTAAGAGATTTCTGAAAAATTGGGGCCCATATGTTTTTTAAATTCTCTGTGATTTGAAAGAATGTGGTAGAATTATGAATCTGGCAAAAAAAAAAATAGCACATGGATCAAAATCATTGTCTGAGAACAAAAATGCAGACAGGCTCAATGGAGCCCAAGTGAAAAAAGCAAAATCTCTATGACCCTTTGTAAAGGGATCTAGTGAAAACCTTCCAAGGCTTCTATTCATCCTTGTTGAGGAGAAATGGCGAAGAAAGGCCATAACTGCTAGTGAACATCCAGTCCCCGCCATGGAAACTAGTTGAAAATGTAATACTGGAGTGGCATTTCCAAGTTCAGCGCTTCTATAAAGACCTGCTAGCACGCAGAATGCTTTCTTAATGTTCTGCATTGTTGCGCATAGCCCCCACTGAACAACCTTTTGAGCGGACCCCGTTTTTTACTAGTGTAAACATTCTGATGAGTATCCAAAGAAATGACCTTTGAGTGAACCTCTAACCTTCCCCGTAATTATTTGTTTGAAGACAGTGTGGAGTTCTCCTGCTGGGAACTAAGAACCATGATGCCTTGCAGCTCTGTGAGTAAGGGAGTGTTTGGGGGAACTGCAGAGAGAGACATAAATAAGGGAACAACCTCCAGATGTAAATAATAAAAGAGTAAAAGGGTGAAATTTAAAAGGGAAAAAATAGCAATTCATTCAAGAGTTGGCCCAGAGAAGCCCACAAACACGCACGTCCACAGGAAGACTGGTAGCACATGAGAAGTCCATCCTCTGCCATCTGTGTCCTCCACTAGACAGAAGCCTCAAGGAAAAGAGAACAGGCTGCTCAGAGCACCTCGACTGGTTTTAACCCAAACTCACGAAAAGAGTTCCTGGGGGTAGAAATGTCAGGTGTGTCCTCTTTGGTCACAGTCAAAGCTGTGGTGCGAGGACAGCGTAGGTAATGAAGTCATTTTTCTGATTTGAGGGCTGCTTCTAGAAGTCTTGGTAAACCAGTCAGATCTTCCTTAGCAACACTTCAGGTGACAGGTGAGAAAAAAAATATGCAGTTTTAACTCTCCTCCTGTTTTCACCTAGTCTTACAGTGGCTTGTCACTTTCTTCCCCGAAGCCCAGGGGGTGTAACATTTTTGACAACTGAGCCATCCTTGCTTTAGCAATAAAGAAGTTCATTGTTTTGCAAACAAACACCACATGCAAAAGAGCCCTTTGGTATCCTGGTGGCTATTATTTCGCAGCCTAATTGTATTCCCACCAGAGTGCTGCAGGAGGCCTGTGTGGGATGGCCATCCTCCTCTGAGGGGACTTGAGCTTCCTAGGGACACAGAGCTGCCAACCACACACTGGAATTCTTCTGGCTAATTTCAGAGAATGAGTTTTCAGTTCCTGCCTGTTGCCCCGTGTGGACTCATTAATCATTAAGTCCCCTGTGCTTAAGATTTGAAACTAGAAATATTGAAGAAAATGTTATCAATAGATACATTTTTAAGGTCCAGCTGGCCATATGCTCTCTGCCACTGCCCCTCCTCGCCAAACGCAAGGCCGCTGAATCCTGTGTAAGTTCGAATGTGTGGGGAATACACATCATTATAAGCACAGGGACCAGGGTAACTTGCAAATGGTGGAAAATTGTTTTGTTTTTATTAAATTTGGAGAAATAAAGGAGATTTCTTATCATCTTACTCTGTTTGTACATGAATATTTGATGGGCATTATTAAACATTAAAGTAACATGAAGTAGGCACTTATTTTTGGATTTTCAACAAAATTAGATCCAGGCTTCTTAGACAAAATAACTGCTTCTCCTTCACATTCCTGCCAGTCAGCCACCACCTGATTTGGAAACGTTGCTTGGGCTCTAATGTCAACCATGTGTACCTGAGGCTCTGCCTTGCTGTTCAGTTGAAAGGTGGCGGGGTTTATGGTCGGCAGTTACCTTATCCGCTGCCCTGGGTGTCCCAGCTTAGGCTGCAGAGGCTGCCCCCAGCTGGCACTGACCTCTGAATGACCCCTAACTTTACAGGCTTAAGCTGCAGGAGTCACCGAAGAGCAGAAGTCTTTCTGGCCAGCACTTATTACTGCTGTGTTGGTGATAAAACTTCAGACAGCCTAATTGATGGCTTTGCTGACCTAACAATACCTTGTGAAAGCAGAGTGCCGAGCCTGGTCTCCATTTATGACCAGCTGCAAGGGGAAGCCAAGGAGTCCCTAGGATGGGGAGCCCAGGGAGAGGCGCAGAAGCAGCCTGTGAACTTTAACCAAACGCCTACTTGTTCCAGAAGCAGAAGCGCAGCGTGAGCGCTGATGAGATTCCTCCTGTAGACTTTTGTCCCTCCCTCTGTTTTCTTGGCGAAGTAGGCCTTGGCCTTGGCCATGCAGTGAGTGTGGACGTGTTCCAGTCACCTGCCTCTGAACTCTGGGAGGGGAAATTGCTGTTAAAGAAGAAAAAAGGTTCCCACTAGATGTTCTGCTGTCTAACGTTGTTTTCTTTTCACAGCGAGTATGCAGTGCTCTTCACAGAGCGCAGAGATTGAGGTTAGTGATGGAACTTCTCTGTTTTGTTTCAGGTTCATTAATGCCAGGAGGAGAATAGTGCAGCCCATGATCGACCAGTCAAACCGAGCAGGCAAGTCCTCCCTGCATCCGTGTCTGTCCCACGGCACTCAGCCTTCCCACCCCCCTTCAAGAGTCCAACCACTGGGTAATAAGTGCTTCTATGAGGCATTCTGGGAGAATTTTTTTTTTTAATGTCCCCAGAATACTGCTCTAGGAAGCAACTTCACTAATTGGTGCTAATTGGAGATTTCCCACCCTGACTCCACTAAAACTGCTTTTTATTTTCTTTCTGAGTTGGTAATTGGGCACAAGTATTAGTGCCACAAGCAGTTTGTTTGGCTGTGAGTTCTGGAATCAGTCTCTGCTTGTCAGGGTCCCATCGTTAGCACACTCGCGTTTCCTTGGTCCCCCCAGGTCCTTGGGGTGTGCTTCGCTCCTGAAGCATCTACGGTTAAACTCACTGTATCCATTCATTTGCTCTGACGATTCGTAATATCCTATTAAGGCCTGACATGACGTATAACCAGAATTTTTTTATTAAAAGATTATTACCTTTGTTGGAAACATGCATCCCACTAATATACATTGGGCTTTTCTCGCAGTATCTCTGAGTTTCTCTGAAAGTGTTTCTATCTGGTGCTGTCAGAACCTTCCTGGTGTGGTCCTGATCAATTTACTTAGAAATAGGCATTTCCTTAGCTTGCTAAGGAGTTGTGGTCTCCTTCGTAAAGTTTAGGGGAGAAACTGCTTTTCTTGTGGTGATGACTGCATCGCTCACAAGGACGTGGAAGTTGGTGGAGATTTCGACTGTGACCTCTGTTTAAAAATTTTATGCAAATTAGTCATCATTTAGCAAAATCTCCCAACAACACTGAATTAGTCCTCCATTAATGGAGGTCAGAGGGCATGTTGGAGTAGATTCTAAAACAATCAAAATACTAATATTTCCCATGTTTGCAATTTCTTTGGTGTGGGCAAAGAGGCTATTTAATCTTTCGAAATTGTATTCAGAGTCCGAATGTTTGGGTATGCTGCAGAGTATTTTTAATTATGCCCCTAGAGATGGTGAGATCACCAACTCACAAATAAACAGCACCTTGAATTATTTATCATCTACCCCTGACTTGCCCAGCCTTCCCCCAGTCCAGGGATAAGAAGCCGGGCCCTAAAAGACAAGCCACCGGCTCAGCTGACGGGCAAAGTGTTTTCTCCAAAACACCTTTGAAAGTTCCTCACCTGCCTCAGCTAGGTCATGGAAACGCACGTACCAACCACAGCCCAGTCTTGAAAGCGCCGTCCACATTGTTGCTGTGACGTTGTTGCAGAGGGAACAGTTGCTGATTGTCTGGTGTGTCTTTTCTTCTTTCTCCTCTGTGTCCTCGAATGACCACAATCAGGTTTTCTTCTTGATCCTTCAGTGAGCCAAGGAGCAGCATATAGTCCAGAGGGTCAGCCCATGGGGAGCTTTGTGCTGGATGGTCAGCAACACATGGGGATCCGGCCCGCAGGTAGGCTGGCGTGTCCCTCCTCTGGGCTTCCCTGGGAAGTGTCACCTTCTTTGCCAGCTTTCTCCATCCACTCTGTCCTCCCACTCTCGTGGTGGGCTTAACATTTGCCTGCTGCCTGCTCTGCTTGCTTTCTTCGCATTGGGTGGGGGACACGATCCTCTCGGAGAAAGTAAAGATGTTGCAACAGTTCTCGTTTGACTCTGCCCCATACACATCCTTTTTCCTTTTTTTCTTTTGAAACCAAGGCAATAAGTGAAAAAGGAATCTTGAGTTTCCTCCTATTTTCCCACCATCAATTATTGCTGATTTTCCGGCCTCTTCTCGGATTTTATCTCCCTTCTAGGACCTATGAGTGGCATGGGCATGAATATGGGCATGGATGGGCAATGGCACTACATGTGACCTCACCATGTAAAGCAATCGCAAAGCAAGGGGGAAGTAAGTACAGCCGCTGTGATCTGTCTTCACTCTCACTTCAGAGGCTTTATTTGATTTTTTTATAATTTGCCCCCATTTTATTTTTCCTTGCCCATAACTGCATGCCTTTCCAAACTAAGGACCTGTTTTTAAGTACCTATCACCATCTCTGAAGGCACAGATGACACTGATGTGCGCTTTTGAAAAGGCCAGCTGACAAGCCCGCGTGGGCTCTACGCAGGCAGGACCGCCTTGTAGCCTATTTACTGTGGCCCTGGCGTGCACAAACACAGACAGCGGGCAGATATCGGACATTTAAGAATAAAAATAACGTCTTGGGGGCACCAGTTGACTGAGAGAAATTAAGCAGGCTTCAATGAAGCGATAAAAAAAAGGAAAAGTAGAACTGTCCTTTGAGTGACATAAATCTGTCAGGAGACGATTGATGCCCAAATTATCTTATATGCAAAGATGAAATGCGGCAGTTCATTATGCCTAGTCGAGATGTATGACAGCAGTGACACCATTGATTCTTCACTGGGGAGTCGGTGTGTTTTGATTATTTTTTACATGTGCCTACTGACTTTCGACATGAGACAGAAAGACAGGAAAGTCAGTCAATAAATTTAAAGGGAAAGACATTTAGGAGCAACTGAATATGAAGGAATGGATTTTTCACTGAGCCTGAATGGCTGCAGTTGGATTAAGAAACCCATTAGACTTTAAAGCTTCAAGTGTTTTTGACATCTGAAAAAAAATTCAGTCTGCCAACAAGATATATCCTTTGCCGAAGACACCAGAGCATAAAAAAATACTCATATAACATTGAAACTTCCTTGTTTAATGAGGCTGAATATAACAACGCATACCTTGATTAAATCATTCTCTATATGTAAATAGAGGCCAGCGTTTTATATGAGATCTTAGGGGGTCACCATGGCACACCACTGAGGGAGCCAATTTTCTTCTTTCCTTCCTTTACTAATGCAGTCAAAAAAATGTAGAAAGCAATGTTCCCTAAAACAGCTATAGAGAAAACATTTGCTCAGCTTGGATAATTCTTAATATAGGCCATATAATTTCTAGCCTATTTAATTACATAACATATTTTATGCTTCATGACCAATTACATTAATAGCTTAATACAGAAGAATATTATCCTCTCTTGATTTGATTATGCAGCCGCACAATATGGTATATTTGGTACTTAATTATCATCATCCATTGAGCAGGCTGCTGTGGTAGAATAAACAGAGAGCTGAGACTATGCAGGCAGTGTTATTGTCTTTACATGGCTTTGCCACTTCTGTTAATAATGGACTGCGGATCTACTTAACAAAATGACTGCAGCGTATAAGCCTTTAGATTACCAGCTTACAGTGTCAAAAACATCTGTTCAGCTTTTCAACTGTATGTACTGGAGGTTAAATAGAGGTGAATAAAGCTGTCCTTTTAGCTCCAAGGATGTGCAACAGTAAATGTAATACAACCTAATTCAACGAGCAGGTAACTCGCAAAGAGAAATCAAAATTCTTCAAATGCTGACTTCCTCACATTTAAATCATAACATCAAATTTTGTGTATTTCAGTTAGGAATTTCTAGATGTGTTCTATTTTTAATACCAAGACGTTTGGGGGGAGATTTCGAAATTAACTACTGGGCATGTCATATGACCTTACATTGACTTCTTACCTTTGACCTTTACAGTCCCTTGGGTGTGCTGCCATCAGAATGACTCTAATGCAGAATGGGGGCTTCATTTTAAATATACATAAAAGCCCATCCCTTTAAAATGAATATGTCATAATGTTTTGTGTAATAAATTTTTCATGAAGAAATACAGACATGCTGAGATGTCAATTTATTTCATCTTAGCAACTACAATTTTTGTCCATATCTATAAATGCAACAAAGAAGAATAAGCGATAGATCAACAGTTAACTGATAAAACTCGTCTCGGGATTTATATTCTTATTGCATTTATCAAAGCAATGTACTGAATACCATTTTGAAAAACAGTTCCACTTTATGACATTTAGTTGCATTAAATATTTAGTTCTGTTGTGTTGCATTATACTGCTGTGAGATGAAATTAAATGCAAGCTACAATTTGAATGTCTGCAAACATTGGCAAGAATCTGCAGCTAAATTTAGATATAAGATTTGCAGTGTCTGTTGTTTTTTTTTTTTTCTTTTCATCTTTGATGGGTAAAGTATAAAAATGTTTCAGAATTTGACCCGCTTTCTTTTTCCCTTTCTACTTCCAGGTTTGCAGAGCATGCCAGGGGACTACGTTTCTCAGGGTGGTCCTATGGGAATGAGTATGGCACAGCCAAGTTACACTCCTCCCCAGATGACCCCACACCCTACTCAGTTAAGACACGGACCCCCAATGCATTCATATTTGCCAAGCCATCCCCACCACCCAGCCATGATGATGCACGGAGGACCCCCTACCCACCCTGGAATGACTATGTCAGCACACAGCCCCACAATGTTAAATTCTGTAGATCCCAGTGTTGGCGGACAGGTTATGGACATCCATGCCCAATAGTATAAGGGAACTCAAGGGAAAAGGAAACACACGCAAAAACTATTTTAAGACTTTCTGAACTTTGACCAGATGTTGACACTTAATATGAAATTCCAGACAGCTGTGATTATTTTTTACTTTTGTCATTTTTCATCAAGCAACAGAGGACCAATGCTACAAGAACACAAATGTGAACTCATGGGCTCCCTGAGACGATTCTGTCCATGTAAAGATCCTCTGGAAAAAGACTCCGAGAGTTATAACTACTGTAGTATAAACATAGGAACTAAGTTAAACTTGTACATTTCTGTTGATCACTCCGTTATGTTGCCTCAAATAGTTTTAGAAGAGAAAAAAAATATATCCTTGTTTTCCACACTATGTGTGTTGTTCCCAAAAGAATGACTGTTTTGGTTCATCAGTGAATTCACTATCCAAGAGAGACTGTGGTATATTTTAAACCTGTTGGGCCAATGAGAAGGAGCCATGCTGGAGCCCACCGTGAACGTCTGGCTGACCTCCTCACTCCAACTCCAGCTTCAAGAATGTGTTTTCATGCCCAGCCTTTGTTCCTCCACAAATGTGTCCTTTAGTTTCAAACAGATCATTATAGTTTGTGCTTCATAAGCCGATTCTTACTACGATTTTGGGGGACTCTTCTTCAAAGAGCTTGCCAGTGAAGATTTAAAGACAGTGCAGGAACTTCTTCCGGGAGTTCTGAACCTTGGCTGTGGACAAAACAATCCTAAGTTGGGCAGCTTTCCTCAACACAAAAAAGTTATTAATGGTCACTGCACCATAACTAGAACGATATCAGAAACTCAAAGCTTGGGGGATTAAAAAAAAGAGCAAGAGAATACTGTAACAAACTTCGTACAGAGTTCAGTCTATTAATTGTTTCATGTTAGATATTCTATGTGTTTACCTCAATTGAAAAAAAAGAATGTTTTTGCTAGTATCAGATCTGCTGTGGAATTGGTATTGTATGTCCATGAAATATTCTTTTCTCAGCACGTGTTTCTCACTAGAAGAAAATGCTGTTACCTTTAAGCTTTGTCAAATTTACATTAAAATACTTGTATGAGGACTGTGACGTTATGTTAAAAAAAGGTGTTAAGTCACAAAATGCGGTAATAAATATTTCATTTTTGATTTTTTGTTAGGCTTTGGTGTTTTTAATGGCTTTAAGGCTAGGTGCCATGTTGAAAGTAGATAATTTTCCTCTCCAGAAGTTGAGTATTTTGAAACTTCACTTACCAACAATTTTTAAAGTCTTCATCTACCGGCTTTTCATGTATACTTGGCCTATAATTTCCACCAGCACAAAACTTCTGAAGGCATGAGAATTGCCCATGTGTTATGAGCCAGGATGAAGGGTCACCTTCAACATGACGAGCCTCCTTTACAGATGTACAATGTTTAAAAAAGTGCTCTCAGTTTCTTTTTAATGTATACTCTTGACCAGAATGAAGGGCTAAGTCAGAATTAATTTTACATCATCAGAAATAAGGTCTGTGCTCAGAGCTCATTTATTTGCCCGTGTTTTTCCCTATCTCACAAAATACTGTTGAATATGTAAATTAATATTTGCATATAGATATTCCTAGATAAGTAAACAACTGCAATGTAGTTTTAAATCTCGAGTCTAAAAGATTACTTGAGCATTAATATTTAGTATAAATTACATGATGCTTTTTACTTCACACTTACCTGCACGAGCAGGGATGCTAGTGTGTTGATTTGGTAACTAAACTTTTTCTTTAAAAAGTGATACCAAAACAGACAATATGATGCCATTTTTAAAGTTTCAGGCAAGAATCCTGGCAATTTGCCATGAGCTTGTTGATGGGCAGAGGGTGAGGGAGGAGTGCGAGTATCTGCATGGTCCTTGGTTTTTCGTGTCAACATACCACCCTAGAGTTTGTTTTTCTTTTCTAACTCCATGTAAATTCTGTGTTTAGAATGAGTAATATACATTTAGCTAAGATATGTGATGTTGACTTGGTAGGGAAATATTTCATTAACTCTGAAAACTTTAGCTTGGAACAAATCCAGAGTCCTAGTGATCTGGAGCTCTTCTGTTTTTCTACTTTAGTCAGTGTTAGTGGAAGTTCTCTCTAAATGACCAGGGAGGTAAACTGCTATTGTTTTGTATTAAATTGAGTAAGGTAAATTTTTATGAATACATTCATCAATTTAATTAGTACGCTGCTGTTTAAACACAGAAATAATGCTTCTGACACAAAGGAACTGTTAATGGAGAAAGGTTGAAACTTGGAACATTTGGCATTTGGAAAAGAGAGCTGAGAGCTTCTTTTTTTGCTATCCTATTTTACATGGAGTCTTTTTGTAAAATTTGAATATTTGCATATCTTTACTTTCTATGCTGTTATTTCAACTCTGACAAGTTCCCCATTTATAAATTAACTCATGTCAGCTGAATGAAACCTTGACTTTTTTTTTTCTCTCTCCCCTCTCAGTTAAAGTAAATCATGAAGTATTTGCTTGGAAACTGAATGTGCATATTTAGGAAATAATTTACAAAAATTATTAAGTTATTTCTCTATAGATTAGAAGTCAGAACACTCTACTCTTGGTTTAAAAGAGCAAAATGATCTCAGGCTTAGTTTCCTAGCCCACTTTACATCCTGTCATGTTACCCCTCCTAAATAATTGAAGACAAATGATAATTGTAGGACTATTTGTTTGTGTTTCCTTACCACCCATCCCATGCTAAGACGGAGAGATGATAGATTTGTCCAATTTTTATAATGCTTTTTTATACCACCTCAGAAGGCATTTGCTCGTATCTCGGGTTTACTATTTAGTATAAAGAGTTCCGATTTGGGTATATTTAAGAAAGACTCAGCTGTCACAAGGAAAAAAACTGGGAATGGTGTTTTGACAACCATATAGTGTTAAAGGAAATACTGTAGTCTGAATAAAATTGCTTATGTTCTCCAAAACAAGAGTAATATAAAAACATTTTTTTATTTATATGGAAAGGCACAAGCAGAAATAAATTCCAAAGGTTTCCCTTTCTTTAAGAAATTCTCAGAGAACTGCGGTCGCCATCTGTTAAGGGTTGGGAATTGAGCAAGAAGCCACATTTCAAAGAGGGGGAAAGGGGAAGAGAGAACAGGCTTTCCACCCCAGCCCCTGCCCCCCGCCCCCGCCGGCTGTCCAGGTCAGCACCCCCTCCGACCCAGCGCCCCACTCAGACTCCAGGAGGGGGTCCCCGGGGCCTCCTGGCCCTCTCACCCGCTGCCCCCGCGGCCTGTTAACCCGGAGCAGACTCGGGCAGGGAAATGTGGCTAATATCTCTAGCAGCTGTCAAAAGAAGCCCCTTCCTTCAAAGGGACCGGACGGGGTCCCCCACGCGTCCTGCAGGCCAGCCGCGGGACGAGCCTGGAGCTCTGCCGCAAGTTGCTCCCGGGCGTCCGGGGCCGGCGTGGGGGTGTCTGGGTGCGCGGGGTGGCCCGAGCGCCGCGGTCACCGCCGTCCCCACCGAACCCGAGCGCGCGGGACCCGGCCCCGGCCTGGCCTTCCTCCCGCAGGCGCGCTTGTTGGGCGGACCAACGCGCCTGGGCGGTCGTCGGATGGCGGGGGTGCCGGGCGCGCGGCCCACGCCGTACCCCACTGAGCGTGCCCGCCCCGCCGCGAGGGAGGAGCGGGCCTGCCGGCGGAGGCCGCGGTCAGATGGCGACGAGCGCGGAGCCCGTCGGGCCAACGTTTGAAGGCAGGTTTGAATATTAATAGTTTCGGTGTAGAGACAGAAGGGAGATTGCGCGCGCGGCTCCTCCGGGCAGACTCGGGGTGACAGCGATGATGGATGTGCCGGCGGAGCCCCGCAGCTCCTCCCCTCCAGCCCCAGCCGTGTCAGAGCCACTTTGGTTGAGGCTTTGGAAATAAAATAAATAAACAGGCTCCCCCTCCCCAGCCCCTCACGTACGCGCCCACCCCCACCGCCTTCCAGCATCGACTTAGGGATCATTAGGAATCAATTACTGTTCTCAATACTTTCCCATTGGCTTAAATAAAACCGTCCAGAGACGAAAACGTGGGGTTCGGTGCCCCCCCCCACTCCCTTCCCGGCAGGGACAATCGCGAAATCCATTATCTCATCATCAGAGGCGCTAGGTTAGGAGGTGAAGTGAAAAGAAGGGGTCACCCAGGAAATAATGGGGGGCGGGAGCGCGGCGGGGGTGGGGCTCGCTGGCGGGAGGGGTCGCCCAGCTGCTGCCTTTGTTGCTGGGCGGTGGGGACGGTTTGTTTCTGGTGGGCTTTTTCTTGGGGGGAGGCTGTCGTGAGGACTAGACACCCCCAAGTTTTGTGGCCTTTGGAGGGGGGCCCGAGGTGGGGGGACCCGGCCGTCGGCGCGCCCCCCGAGCTCTGCCCTCCTCCCGGCCGCCCGCCCGGGCTTTCCTTCGCTCCCCTGCTTGGCGGCGGTGCCCGGGGTCCTGTAGGTGTTTCTATGACTACATTGTGTGTGTGGGAGGGTCAGACGTGGGGGTTGCCGCGAGAGGGCCGGTCCCGGGCTATCATCTATCACTGTCACCCGCATAATGATTCTCTCTGCAGCCTGCTATTGATGAGGATAATTACATTAGCTCAGAGTGACTGATCAATGAAAAACCACCACACAAAAACTTCTTTACTCTTCTATAATACCAAAACCGATACAGAAATAACATAGAAAGACTGATTTCTCTTTTCCCCTCCCCTTCCCCTTTTCTGTCTACCAATGGATTCTCACCCACCCACCCACCCAGGTCCCCAAAGGCCGGGGAAGAAAGTAAGAAGAGAGACCCGGCCCTTCGTCGGGAGGAGGATGCGTTTTGGCCCTGAATGCATTCTCTCCTAAACGCGTTGGCCTCGTCCCTCCTCCGCTAGAGAATACCAGCGGATTTGCTAATGGGAGTTGCTTTTAGACTGGTTTGCGGTTTCCCGTTCTTTTTTTTTTTT
This sequence comes from Ctenodactylus gundi, assembly GCA_004027205.1. Taxonomy (NCBI): domain Eukaryota; kingdom Metazoa; phylum Chordata; class Mammalia; order Rodentia; family Ctenodactylidae; genus Ctenodactylus; species Ctenodactylus gundi. The sequence goes on along the minus strand of PVKB01001076.1, from coordinate 212,017 downwards.
TCTTCCCTCTCTCCCTGGGGCACTTCACGCTCCCTCCTCCCCCCCCCCAAAAAAAGGCGAAATTCTTCTTCCAAAATAACTGGAAAAAGGAGTGACTCTGGGTCGTCTTTTTTATTTGTATGAATGGTTTGCTTCAGTAGGGATATCTCTTATCTTTCATAAAGTATGGCAATCAAAGACGTGGTGCCCCCACGGGCGTGAAGGGTGGGTCCGTGACACCGGGCCCGACACTCTATCTTCTCGCCTGAAAGTTTGCAGCTAAACGACGATTTCGCTTTTTCTAGACTTAAAAATCAATATTTTCTCAATTAAAGAGAATTTTAATGCTTTACTTGCGAGTTGTTAAAGGCGCTGTAAATTTTATGGTAATGCTTGCTGGCTTCGGACAGATGAGGGAGGCCGGCCGGTTCTCGTGGGCGTCCCCTCCCTCAGAGAGGCCAGGAGCTGCCAGTGCTCTCGGAGCGCAGAGAGGCCACCGAGGTAAGGGGACGGAGGAACGGTGGGGAGCCCGCCTGGGGACTCTCCGTCGCCAGAGGCCACTGGCTCCTATTTCTTCCACCTCTGTGTGCTGCCTCCTCCAAGTGACACAAGTGTTCATTTTGACTCTGATCTTTGGGAGCACGTCAGCCCCCTATGAGCTCCGTGGGCAGAGCAGGAGCTGGAACGGGGAGAGAGGGCGTCCTGCTCTTCTCGGGCCCTGCCTCTCCCCTTTCTCCACTGTCCTGCCCTGGTTGTTTCACAAACTCTGCCGTGGTTGATGCGTTCTCTGGCCTCCGTGTCGGGAGAGGCTCTCCACCCTCAGGAGCTCACACTGTTTACAGATGTTTCTCCCTGCACACGTCCCACCTAGTAAAAGTCCCCGCAGAGAATGAGCCGTGGTGTGTTAATAGCCCAGACCGGCTACTGCTGCCTTCTGCAGAGCTCAGCGTGGGCGCACCCAGGCAGGACAGCTGCTTGGCCGCAGGAGCCCTGGGACAGCGCTGCGAGGCCGGGGGACTTGGTGGGAAGCCGGGCAGAGAAACTTTCAAGAAGTAAAAAAGCAGAGAGGAGGTGGAAATGAGGCCACAGGGGGCCAGGATGGGACGAGAACAGGGCCGGGCAGGAAGAAGGAAAAAAAAAAAAATCCTGAACCTTTGGGACCTCGTTTTATAATTTAAAAAGAAATAATAATAATACAGGGAAATTGAATATCGAAGGCTTGCTCCTAATTTTTTTTTTAATCCAATGTCAGTTCTAAAAACAAGTCCTCAGAGATGCCAGGGAGGGCCTGGGCTTCCCAGCGGAGCTGGCGGCTCTCAGCCCCTTTGCCCCAGCTAATTTGCTGGGGGCGGGCGCGCCGGGGCCGGGCTCCGTGTGTGGTGCTGGGCTGCAGCAAGGCTCTTGTGGGAGGGGGCACCTGCCCGGACCAAGGCTGCTGCCTCAAGCCGAGTAGAAAAGGCCAGGCGTACACAAAAGCCATGCAACACCACAAGCCACTTTAAAATAATCCTTCCTACCTGCCTTCCCTTTTTTTCCTCTCTAACTACATATTATATAGAATACCCCACGCCTGTGTAGAGCTGGGGACAGCGTGCCCTGCGCCCTTAGGCCCACCCGACAGATCCCCTTCCCTTAGATTCCCGGCGTGGAAGCCCAGACCGTGGGCTCTTTAGCAAGTGAGTGGGGCTTTGTTAATGTATTTGTACTTTTCTGCTTTCAGCCCAAGTTTCACCCCTTGGAGGAGGGAGGAGCGCCGGAGAGGAGGGGGAGGGGAGCGGACACAAAGACTTTATCTAGTTCTCACCAGGCAGGTTTCAATGTAGGAATTTAATGGGAAGTAAGAAGAAAGAATTTAAAAAAAAATCAAGAGGGGCGTGAGAATTATTTATTATACCAGATTTATTTGTTCAGAAGAGAGGAGTCGGCGTACATGATTCCCTTCGAGGCTTCTGTTCCCTTCCTGTTGAAACATTTTCCAATTTGAATCCTTTCGCAGGCAAAAGCTCCCTATAAATATGACGTGGGCCACTGGCGAGAAAAGGAACCTAAACTCGGGGCCTGGAGGGGCGGGGCGGGGAGGCGAGAGCCCTTTCTGATTAATAACTGCGGGGTAATGTTGAGGGCTTTTTCTGCCCGATTGCCTTTTTGAATTAGAGCCGATTTCTTCACACTTCAATAGTGCCTGTCTCCCTTAAAATGACTGGCAGATTTGTTTCGCTTTTCTCTCTCCCTGAGACTTAATGATGTAAATTTTCTAATTAGTTAGATCATATTGCTCAAAGGCCTAATATTTACCATGGAAGAAATGATCATTCTGATTTGGACCTCTTGAAATATCCCGAGAAATGCCATGTGGCTTGTAGGCTGAGCGGTGAGAGAGGACGCCGCTCCGCCGAAAGCAGGGGGGATCTCGGCGGCCCGGGCCCGCAACACGTTAAATTAGCAGTCGGAGTTGAGCTAGGCTCACACCCCAAGTCCGCTTTTATTTTTCAATCAGCGAAGATTTAATTGGCAGCCCTCGGGCCGGGCGATCTGATATTTTCTCATTAGTTTCCCATCACTGATCTTGAGTGTTAGATTGGCTTAAAGGTTGTCAACATTTGACCAATTTTATTTAAGGGGGCTGGGGGGGGCGGGCGGGGGCACGAATCACGCTTTATGGCTCCAGGATGTGAATCTGCAAATAAATCCTGCTTGGATCAGCGGAACCAACAGGCGAAAAAAACGTTGAAGATTCACCGTCGTGTTTAATAAGTTGCATTAATGTGTATTTCGAGAATGGGGCGCTCACACGTGTCCCTCGGTACAGGCGATCGCGAAGAGGACGGCGGAGAGGGGCTGCGCCGGCGCGGGCTGGGTGGCTACAGCGAGGCGCAGACACGTTTCGGACCGAGGTAAACAACCCCAAGTGGCGTCGCGGTGGAGGGCCAGGAGCTGCCCCCTCCTCCCGAGGCTCTGCAGCTGCGCGGAACCGCCGGGCCGCCGGGCGCCCGCGTCCAGAGACAACATCAGAGCGCCCCCTGCTGACCAGCGGCGTAGGCGCGGCGGCCAGCCGGCTCAGCGAGCGCGTCGGCGGGTCCCAGCCCCCTTTCCCGACCCGCTCCTCCACTCCCACCCCGCTTGTGCGGCGCAGGCTGAACAAGGCTGGAGTCGAGGCTGAACATTAAATGAATAAACGCTAAAAAATAGCAAAAGGACGCGCAGGAGCCCCACCTGCACATGGCCTCGGGGGTGCACTGCCCAGTGGCAAGGGATGCGTTCACTTTCCCCAAATCTCTTTACTCTGTGGTGTTTTGCTGTAGATTTGTTCTGCTGAACTGTGGATTCCAAGAAAATGTTTTTGTAGATACTGTAGGAGTTTTTTTTTTCTTTTTAAATGGCTATCTGATGGAGAGATCAACCAAAACCAAACTATACCCCACATCTTCGCTAAATTAAACTCCCAGGGAACTCACATTGTTAGCAAAAAGGCCAGGGGAACCGCGTTCGAGTTCAGACAGTCCCTGTCCTGGGTGGCCCTGACCCGCACCCTAGAGGCGCGGCCCGTCCTCCGCCCTTCCTGTCCTTCCTCCCTCCATCTTCTGATGGCTCGTTTAAAAGTTGTCCCTGTCCCTACGCGCGGGCACACACCTCTCCACGCGCTCGCCTGTCCTTCTTTTCTCAGGGCTGCTGGACACGGGAAGCGTGGGTGAAGCGCATCCCGATGACCCGCCGCGCCTCGGACCCTGGGTCGAGCCTGGCGCCTCACGTCCCACGCAAGGTGTCCCTTAGGGACGTCCGGGCTGTCCCTCTCCGGCTCGGCGCGCAGAGGCGGTCCCGCGGCGACCCGCTCCGTCCTCGGCGGCCGCCCGAGCCCCGGGGCGCCAGGGCGCGCAGGTAGCGCCCCCCCCCCCACCCCCGGCTGGCAGCGCAGCCAGGCCACAGCCCCTTCCTACGAAGCGTGGAAATCTCCCACGCAGAACGACTTTACTGTCTGGGGAGTGTTTGGGTCCGCTTTTTTAGAGGATCTTGTTGCGGGGTGTTGTGAAAGCGGCGAGCCTCGGGGAAGGAACCCGGGGAGGACAGAGGGCAGGGTGGGGCTGACACTTCCCCTTTTTACCTGGATACCAGGATTCTCGGCTTAAAAAAACCAGAAATCCATTCTCTTTCACTGCTTCTCTACCGAAGCCTTCCCTGTCACTCCTTTACAACTCCTGCCTCTCTTTGGAGATGCTTCAGGACAGGGACAGGGACCCAGGGACCCCGAGAAGCAACCTCCCCTGGCGAAGCAGAGGTAGGAGACAGCTAGGTCTTCACGCTGGGGAAGCGGTGCTTCGGCACAGCCCTGCTGGAGACACTGTGGGGGCTTTCGTGACAACGAGATAAAGTTAAATATTTATATCCAAGCTGTTCTCGTCGGGGGCGGGTCTGCTTTAAGGAATCCACTGCCTTGAAACCTACTCTAAACATAAATCCTGCGGGGAAAGGGGCTCTGCCTCCTGCCACGGTGGTCACCTTTCTTTTTATATTGGCCCCTTTAAGCTCAGAAAGTGCAGGAGAAATTCTTGATGGCCACAGGAGTCTATTTAAGTGTGTGTGTGTGTGTGTGTGTGTGTGTGTGTGTGTGTGTGTAATAGACCCATCTACCTGTCTGTGCGCCTGCATACGCACCATAAGCAATAAAAACAAAGAATGAGTTGGCCCTCGCCGCAATTGAATCCAAACAAAAATATTTTCAGTGACATTCTCTCACAGACAAATAAACCATGAAAATCTCACTGTATTTGCTTTGTGTCGACTTAATAAAATTTGGAGACATTGACAGTTTGGTCAATGTGGTAAGTAAATTAATGCAAAGGTCCTTAGGAAGGGACAGAAAACACCCCTGTCATTAATCTCCAACCACTTGAAGATTATGATTAAAAGAATGAAATCAGGACACATTATCGTCTCAACTAGCTGCTAACAGCCTCCTTCCCTTACAGAGGCAGCGGAACCAGCTCTCCACCGGGACTGGGGTGTCTTCCCTCCTGTTTTCTAATCTTTGTTTGTGTTTTGCTTTAAGGGCCAGAAACGGAGAACTGAATCAAAGAAAATTGCTTCCCAAGTCTTGGAACCGCTGCTGTGAACAGGCTGCTGTTTATTTCTGATTTACTCATCTCTTGCTACCAAGGAAAAAGAAATGTTGGGCGCATCTATATTGGGAGAGGAGCACAAGCGAGAGGCGGCACTGTAGGTGTGCTTGTTCTTTTTCCGCCCCTCAAAAATATTTTTTAACATCCGGCGAATCAGTGAGTGAGGCGTGGAGCTGGAAGGGTGTGCGCTGGTCCGCGTCTGTGTGCTGACTTCCGCCACTCGCGCTTGTGGGCGTCCATGCCACGCAGAAATTGTGGGAAGGCGAGGTAGACACGTGCCAAGGCACGGCACTGTCACACGCTTTCAAGTGACTCCCCATAAGCCGGCATCTGAGGGCGGACAGGGAGGTGGACGTGGGGCCCGCTCTCTTCCCTAATGACCCCCAAAGCTCCAGGAGACCTAGAAGGAAGGTGGGACACCCACTGCTGGGCACTAGCAGAGGAACGGTAGCATCTCCTCCCGGAGCCTGGGGCCCTCGGAGAAGGCGCCCCACTCTGCCGCCGCCCTTGGGGCGCCCTTACAGCCTGACTTGGGAGGACCTTTAGAGAAAGGCGCAGTAATTCCTACTTTAAAAAACCAGTAATTCCTACTTTAAACGAATGTGGGGGCGACCAGCAGCAAATTTAACCGTGCTAAAATTACACTTACAGCCCTACAAAGTGTGCAGATGCCGCAGTAAAACCCAAGGCGCGCCCCTTCCGCAGCTGACAGGCAGGCGCGAGACTCCAGGGCCAACAGGAGACCCCCCTCTGCTGGAGTGCGGGGACAGTGACTCGGGGCTCCTCGAGCGGTGGCAGGGGTGTCGCCACCGCCACTGCCGGCGCTCTCCACCTGTTCCCTCCGCCCGGGGCCGGCGCTGCGGACCGAGCTGGACGCGCGCGGCTGCTTCCCGAGTTACCAGGGGGATCCGTAGCCACCCAGGCTCTAGTCACAGCGAGAAAGCCCAGGTTACCCCCACACGACCGCCGCCGAGAGCTAAGGCCCCGCCTGGGGACCCGGGGACTGGACGGAGCCTCCGGGTCCCCCCAAGGCAGCGCGTTGGCCAGTCCGATTTCTCGCGCGCCAGGCTCCGGAGTCCCCGTGGACAAAAGGCTCCCAGGCCACGCTGGTTCCCCGAGAGCGCGCGAAACCCCAGGAAGCGAGCCAATGTCCCCGCCGCGCCCCACACGTGCGCGCGCGCTCGCGCCTGGGAAACACGTGCCCTGGGCGCGGGCCGCGGCGGCAGACGTCACCTGGGAAAGTGTACGCGCGCCGCTGGGCCCGGTCGCACGCCAGGCCTCCCTCAGGTGCCTCTCCTCTGCCCTGGCCACCTGGACAGGTGTGCGGCAGGACAGGAGTCACCCCAGCAAGGGCCGCTTCCGGAGCTCAGACGCCCCATCTACAAGCCCTGGTGACCCCACTGGTCTTTCCACCTTGGTCCGCAGGATCCAAGAAGCAAGGCGTGCTTCTCGGCCCAGCGGGGCTCCTGAGGAAGCCGCCGGGTTGGGCTCCCGAGACCCGAGTGGGCTTTACTGGGGTTAGAAAGTATGATTTTAATTTTCTTAATGAAAGGCGCGCTCCAGAGCTCAGCTGGTAGTGGCTGGGCTGAGTTTAATGGACTTCTGTCCAACAGAAAAAGACGGATAACTGTCGGTTCTAAGTAATCTGCTCTAATGCAATTATTTTCCCAGGTTGGAAAGTCATTGGGGGAGAGGGCAGGAGTGAATTAAGCCCCCGGGACCTGGGGCTGGGCCGGGAGACCGCCTCCCGGAAGGTGGGAGCCCAGTTTGCAAGCTGCTCCTGGGGCTGAGAGGCAGGTGGGGGCTGGCTTCGCGCCCCTCTCCTCTCCCTCCCTCCCCCGCGCTTGTGTTTGAGTATTTTCAACCGATCTAATCTTACGTCCAAAGTATTTCTTCAAACACAGAAGTGGGCTCTGGGGCTGTGTTCGGCCTCTCACAGCTGAAAATGGAATGGAATAGAATTGAGACGTTGGAGTTATTGATGAGGCCATGCACTCGCTTGGATCGTTTTCGTCGGAATAAGGAGCCAGTCCGGGTCACTGTGGAAGTAGCTCCGGCTGAGCTCTTACACACATTATCCTAACGGGCAGCTTGTACTTGCCCTCGCCGGGCTCTTCCTAGCTCTCCACGTTGCTTGCTCAAGACAAATTTCACAGTTGTGATTTTAAAAGGTAACAATCATCAACATGCTTTATAATTTCCCCCCCTTTTCCCAGAAAACAAGCCCCAGCTAGCACAGGAAAGCCCTGCTTGTGCACCCAGAGGCAAGCCCTGCCTGGGACAGCACTTTGGCTGAGGAGCATCTGGGCTCCGGGCTTCTGGGGACCTGGGCACCTCTCCGGCCTGCATAATGATGGTTCCTTGCTCTCCCACAGAGGAACAAGCACGGTTCCTTGGACTTGTGCTAATTCACAGACTCACTTGGTCTCTCCTCCTCCTTTGTCTTTTTCCCCTTCACTTTGGTCCTCTCTCTCCTTTCTCCTCACATTTCTACACACACACACACTCACACACACACTCAGGCATGCTTGCACATAAACACCCACAATGCTCCGTCATTACTGTTTCCTCTTCCCTGACCTATCATATCCCATTCTTCAAAGAGAGAAAGAGGAGTCATGTAAAGAAGAAAAGACAGAGAAGGGAGAGAGGGAGAGAGGGAGGGAGGAAAGGAGGGACAGACAGAGGGAGAGAAGAGAGGAGGAGTCCTCCAAAGAAGTGAAGAACCTATATGCAACACCTTCCCCCCCCCCCCCCCACCCTGCCATGGGACCCTTGGCTGAGGACCAGTACAGCTGGTGCAAGGGACAGGAAGTTTAGGGGCAGTGGAAGCGAGGCCCCCCATAGCTCAGCTGTGGGATGGTGGGGTCCCTGGGGATGTGGAGGGCTGCTTCTGCTGTCCAAACTCCTGGGAAGGTACTCAGGAACAGAGCTCATCTTCAGGTACCAGGAACCCTCAGGACCTGGAAGACACATTTAGAATGAGACCTGAGTACCAACCACTTCGGCCATGTTGGCTGCAGAAAAGAAGTCTGCTGTGGGGAGAACCAGGCCCTGCTCTTGAAGCCTTCAGCCTCTAGTCCCCTTTGATGACAAGAAAGGTCTCAGGCAGTGCCCAGGCCCATCCCACCCCAGCAGCTTGGTTTTGTGACGGCAGCAAGGACTGGAGCGTCTACTTGGGCTCATCCAGCCCCAGCCTGCCCGCCTCACCATCCTCCCTAGGCCTCTATCGCTCCTTCAAGGGGCCTGCCTGCAGAGGCTGCTGTGCTGTGTGAGTGGCCTGGGAGCAACAGCAGAGACCCTGAAGCCCTACCAGCTCTGAGTGAGTTTAATTCTGCTCTTAGAAAGCAGCAGGAGAGAGCAGAGGCATACTTTGAAGTGATAGTGAGTTTTCCAGAAGCCCCTCTGCCAAGCAGGGATGACAGAGGCCTCGTACAAGGAAAAGCCAACTGCTTCCCACCCCACCCACAACCCAGGAGGAGTGAAGTCACATCTCACTGGCCCGCTGAGAACTCTTTGCAAAGACCTCGTGAGGCCTCTCCTGCAGCACTTGACCAGGCTCTGGCTTCTCTTTGTCCCTGCTCCCTTCCAGCACAGGTAAGAGGAGACACTGGAAGTCAGGTTTTGATCCCGTCTTTGCCTTCCTCTCTTCAGTCTCAGTGCAGGGGATCTTTTTTTATTCTTCAGTAGATGAAACATGTAACGGTATCTATCTAGACTTAAGGCATATGCTGCATCTGCTTCCTGCTGTGCTTGGACATATTTAAAGAAAGATTAACCTGAACTCAGTGTACTTCTAAAGGACAAAACACTAAACACAAGTTTTCAAAGTAAGGGAGACTTTGAGTGCCTAAAGTCACCTGCCACTGCCTTCATAAATAAATCGTCCCGAGGAACATCTCAGGTGACAAGAGCTCCTGAAAGCAAACTGGCCAGCTCACAAAAATAATAAACTATTTTGTCTTTAAAGCAACTTTCCCTAAAATCAGTTAAGATTTCCAAGTCTCTTAATTCGGAGTTAACTTTAAGTTCTGTCGTTTTCTTATTCATCCAAGTCTCTTAATTGTAGAACATATTAAATTTTTGCCCCCCCTCAACAAAAATAGAATATTCTCCACCACAACAGAGCAAAGGCAATGACTCAGCTCATACTTGGCCCTACAACTTTTTGGATGTTCCAATGCAATGTAAATAGAATAAGGCCCCACGTGATTGACAAGTTCAAGTTATTTATCTCAATTACTAAATTTTATTTTTCTCTTTCCTTCCTTCCTTCCTTCCTTTTTTTCTTTTTCTTTCTTTCTTTTTTTTTTTTGAGACAGGGTCTTGCTCTGTAGTCCAGGCTGGCCTTGGACTCATAACAATCCTCTTGCCTTAGCCTCCCAAGTGCTGGGATTACAGGTATGCACCACCATGCCTGGCTTATATGGTGCTGGGGAACCAAACTTGGGTACTTAGCACTTGACACAGTGCTTTCTAGACAAGTGCTTTAACCACTGAGCCCTTCCTCCAGCCCCCAAATTTTATTTCTAAATTATAGTCAATTTGATCTTCTTGCTTTGCTATAGTTGGCCTTAGAAATCCAAGCAGAGCGGCCAGTTTATACCAGGTCCTGTGATGTATTTGTGAAATGGCGTTGCAATCCATGCCTCCTTGCATGTGTCTGAGGTGACAAGGTCTTTCTGAATAGATTTAGAGACATTGCTATCATGTGAATTGAAAGTTATAATAATCACTAAAGTTGGATGACATTTTATAAAATATTTCTAACTCTGCAGACAGAAACGTGTGCAGGCCATTGAGACTTTAATTCCCTGTGTGTCAGAACCTTAGAGCCAAACTATTTTTGGTGATCATCTAACCAAATAGCTAAGAGATCAGTCTGTGAAGAGGCATCAGCAAATCAGCTCTAATGGAATATCTCAGGCGTTTCTTAGGTATATTTTTAACCCAGATCTTCAGATTAAGGCCCGTCTAGCCACATGGCACATCTGGAAATGGTTTTTTTTTTTTTGCACCACCCTTCCCCAGCCCTCACCCAGCCACCGGTGAGAGAAGCAGCTGAAGCCTCCTGCCTCCCTCCCTCCCCGGTGCTGTGTGATACCATCAGCTTTTAATCAGCAAGAGGCACTCCTGTTTAAATTTACAGGATGACTCTTCACTTCATTTATCTTTTCTTTTGGAGGAAAGTGAAACAGGAGCACCACCCTTATTAATTATAAGATTGATGGGGTGAAAAAAGCCAAATGAATTTGGCTTGCAAATTATTAGTGGAGATATGAATATTTATGAATGTGCCAGGAATTGCAGTCATGAACCCTGGATAGTGAGCTTGGGAGACAGTCAGACCAGCATGTCCAAGGAGAGTTCCATCCTCCAAAATCTGACGTGACACCAGTGGAAACTTCCGAATACAACCCTTGGTGGGCTCCCATCAAGGAGGACGCATATACTTACACTACACGGTTTCCACAACTGTAAGTGGATATCTGTGCTTAATGGATGTTTTATGTACATAAATAAAATAAGGATTTCATGATTCAGTAGAAGACAAGCCACAGCTTCCCCTTGATTGTACCAGTAAGAGTTTGTGGGGCTTTGGGACAGGGGCTGGAGGGGTGAGACTTGGGTCTCATCCCTGCGTTCCTCTCTGCAGAAGGCTTGGCGCGTGGGAGCTGACCCAACCCTGTGAGAATGGCTCCTCTGACATCACTGCCAGCTCCGCACATACATTTTGAAAGGGAAGACAAGTTGTTTTCAAAACAGAAATGCTAAGCATTCTAAAAAGCATAAGCAATTTAAAAAATGCTCCTCGAATTTTCTGAAAAACCCCAACTGCATTTTTTTCACAATTGTAAGTGGATAGTTGTGCTAAATTGATGCTTTATGTATATCCTGTCTCAATTTGTTTGCTGTAAGGATGTAATTTTTTTAAAGAAGTGATACCACTGACAACAATTTACTTAAATTCACAAACCTTGAAATTGATGCTTCCCCTATCAATCACGTTCAGTAGATACAGTGAGACACATTCAACATTTGTGCATCGGTAGTGGCGCACACACAAATCTGTTTTGTTCACTTTAAATGCTCTTCAACATGTCACGTCTGATTTTCCTGGAATGTGTTATGGGTTAGTCATCCTGCTTCAGCTGATGGTTAGAAATTTAACCTAATGAAAAATCAAAACAGAATAATTACCTGTCATAGATTTCTGAGCCAAAAGGTAGGTTTTGGGGGCCATTTGGCTCATACCTCTTAACTTTATGGCAAAGAATTGAAAATCTAAAGATGACAGCTGACCAGCCTGACTCACGGAGATAGCTAGCTATGGTTTCTGACAAGATTCCAAAACTTTTAACTTAAGAACATTTTTTTTCTTACTGTATAGTGCTTTCACCAGCCAGGCGTGACGGCTCCTATAATCTCAGCACTCAGATGGGCTGGCGCAGGAGGATCCCAAGTTTCAGCCCAGTCTGGGCCATTTAGCAATTTAGCAACACGCCGTCTCAAAATAAAAAGTACAAAGGGCTGGGAGGTAGCACAGTGCAAAGGCCCTAGGGTTGAGCCCCAAGAACCGAAAAAAAAAAAACTAATAAAAATTTAAAAATGGTGCTCTCCTATTTTCTACCCTTCATGTTATAGCGGTATTTGTAATAATATATCCAGGCTATTATCCCCTTGATATTTTTCCTTCCAATGCACAGATGAGAGGATTCTTATTAAATAGTAATAAGGTATTGACTGGTCTGCTTGCCAATATGAAGATTTGTTGGTGATCTGTGATGTCAATATCGACTGGGTAAGAATGAGTTCTACGCTCTACCTGCAGGATAAATGGGTCTCAGTATTAGAACGAAAACAAACTTTGTACTAATAGAATTAGAAGCTTCTCTCTGTATGGGTTATTTGTTGGCTTAGTCAGTCAGCCTGGAAACAGATATGAATAGAGAGATGCCTCAAAATCTCTGTTAAAATGCCTAAAAGCCAAAGATTCTTGACTTCAGCGCTAGTAATTTACTTCTAAGCAACTTTCCACCTGGGTCATCTCTTCAGCCCACGTTGAATCCTACTTGTTGTCCACACTCAGGGCATTAAAAGCAATCCTTTTGTCAAATGTTTATTTATTACCATTATTGTTATTTGATCTTGGAGATAGAACTTAGGGCTTTCACACTGAGCCACAGCCTCAACTTACTTTTACTTCTGTGACAAGGTCTGAGCCACTAAGTCGTCTATGCTGGGTGTGAATTTACAAACCTCCTGCCTCTGCTTCCCACAGTGCTTGGACTAGAGGCGTGTGGCCCTAGGCCCAGTGGAGGGCAATCCTGCTTGTGGCACAAGGTAATCTTATATTTATGATGGCCTCTTCTACCAATGGCTATTTCTATAGCACACTGCCAAAATGTCACTCAGATTTTGTTTCCCACTTCTCTTTACCCGCTGTCACTGAACATAGAAGGTCTGATCCAAGGAGAATCTGTCATGTCTGAAACACGGGTAGGGAAACTTTTTCATTTTTTTGCTCAACATGTCCTTTCCTAGCCCCACCTTTATCTTCAGTCTGTTTAAAGCTGATCTTGTGGTGAAGATTTTTTTATCCAATCAGTTTCTTCTAAGGTTCAAATACCAAATATTGTGAGAAAAGTTTAGGTATTAATATATTGGATGTTTTGCAAGTCTTTATTATTTAGGTTAATACTCAGGCAAGAAAGAAAATAACGCTGAAAGAAAATATATCCTCTAATAGTGAAACATTCTCAAGAAAAAAACTAGAATATAGTGAATTTTCTCAGTATAAAAAATAAAATATCAAGCTTGTTGACATTTCAAGCTATTTTTTATCATTGACTTCCTTTTTTTGTTTCCATTATGTTATTTTTGCATAAATATGATAAACAGTCATTAAGGCTATCCATTTTTATTTAATGTTCATAAAACTGGTAGGTTTTCAACCAGATGTGGCCTGATACGGTTCAGTGAATTTAGTGGACTTCTCATATAAATGGCATAATAACCATAAGGAAGATGAATTTTATACCCTTGTTTACCTCTTCCGGAATTCACCCTTATTAGAATCACGAATAGTGTTTACTATGTATTATAACAATGCACATACCATTGTCCAGACAACACACAAAACCTTAACTTGATCACTACCTTTTTAAGCTTCAAACCCCCACCCCCAAATACAGAGGAGTATGGATAGATAGACAGTACGGCATAGTTATATTTTTTCTTTATAAAAAAGAAAATGTAGTGGAGCCTAGCTAATGAATAAGCAAATATTTATCTTTTTCTTATTTACTTTTCTTTCGAACCCAAATAGTTTGCTGGAAAAAAAGACTAGTTCGTTTCTTTTCTTTCTTTCTTTCTTTCTTTTCTTTCTTTCTTTCTTTTTAACCAACTCAAGATGACTGTGGGGAATAACCTTTTTTTTTTTCCAACTTTCTTTTTTCCGGTACTGCATCGAACCCAGGGCCTTCACAATGAGCTACCTCCCTGATCCTACCCACTTGTTGTTTTTTTATGTTTGTTTGTTTTGTTCATTTTTTATTTTTTTATTTTGAGACAGGATCTTGCTAAGTCACCCATTTCCCATTTGTGACACTCCTGCCTCGGCCTCCTATAGTGCTGGGATTACAGGCCCATGCCACCACACTGGCACTTTTGTTTTTTTAAGAGATCAGTAAAGAAAGAAAATGGCAGTCAAAGCTGCTCCCAGGACAAGACTATAGAGATTTAACTAACAAAGTCAAGATGAGAATGATTCCATAGCAGTCAAACTGTCTCAAGCTGCAATCTGTTTTTGTTTTCCAGTACCAAGCAGTGAAGCCAGAGCTTCTTCCCTGCTCAGGTAAGCTCGTGTGAGCTGCATCCCTAACCCACCTGCTCAGACCTACATGTGGTCTCAGCCACTAATTGGCTGTGTGACCTTGCATGGACTTACCCATGCTTCCAAAGTTCTCATAGCAACTTTACGTGGAGACCGAATGATTTAGCACGTGATGGTACTTATCTCAATATTTGCTTTATGGTGAATATTCAATGACTATAATTATTATTGTAATTATTAACAGATTACTCAACACTCTACCTCTCTCTTAGCTTACACAAGGCCACGTGTGAGAAGTCCATGAAATTTTCACATCTTCTATTTTCATTACCCACATAGAAGTTCAGCACCTTCTGTCCTTATAGATCCCCCATTTGTCCTTAATCCCACAGGTCACTTCACCTGGTTCGGCCTGCACACCTGCATAGTCACCCTTTAGTATTCCACCTGTATTAGGTTGGATTCTTTCAAGAGGCAGAATTTACAGGTTTTATAACAAAAAGGATCTATTCGGAAGGCTTACGAATCCGAGGGTAGAGATAGACCAAGGTGGCAGCCTGCACGTGTGAGAGCTGGAGTATCCATTGGCTGCTCAACTGTGAGGTAAAACATCTGTCCCGGACTGCAGGACAGCTGGTGAGAGTCTGCTGTGGATCTCGGTTGTTTGAAGAACAATGGTGAAGACTGGAGATTAAGATAAGCAATAGACGGGTAGACACAAGTTGAGACTGGAGCTAATATGTGATGAAGATCTGTGGTATATAGCAAGTTGGTGTCTGTAGACAATGGCGAAGGCGAGAGCTTTCCCAGAGGAAGAAGCTGCAATAATCTCTCTCCTTCCTTCCTTTTACACTGCTCAAGTTCCTGTTGGCCCTCCCACATCTGGGTGGCTGTTCTTCCCTCATTCACTGGTCCACAAATCACACTCTAATCCAGGCTGGTTCTCAATTCCCCATCTAGGCGTGATTTCCAAACCCTGATCTGCTTGTGGTTCCTGATTGTCTCAAGTTGTCATAATCTCTCCAATGGCCACACCACCTTTAAAAAATACCCATGAGGCATACGTTGTTGCATGCATGTCATTGAGTACATGGTTTATTTTGTTGCTTGGTTACCAGCTAATGGGAAGATTACTAAACTGGAATCCAGGAAAACTGGATTCTGCGTATGTCTCCGCCACTGATTAGCTCTGGGACCTACCTAAATTTTCTGGCCTGTAAAATAAGCATGGGTAGAAATTATTCAAAGTCTATCCTGGCCCTAGTAGCTAAGGATTTCATGATTCACACAGGAAATAGAAGAACTTTTGTCTTTCTTCCCAATATGTTGAGGAACTACTGTGATCCTGCTCCTGTCAAGTAGAGCTTGTCCTCAAGAAATTTCTAAGTTAGTAGAGCAACTGACAATACATTGCAATAATACTGAGTTAGAAGCACTTTGGGGGAATTATAAGACCCAGTAGAACCAAAGGGAAGCAAGCAAGCCTCGGAAGGTAAGAGGAAGATTGGCTAAAAACTGGACACTACAGCACGGGGAGCATTTGAACTGATGGACCATTGGGTGCAAGGTAGACAAAGAAGGAAATGAAGGCCCGCGGAGGGTGACAGGCAAGGAGCAATGTGTGAAACATTAGTTGATTGATTTCTGGGAAAAGAAAACAAGAAGCTGTGAGAACTAGGAGAGTGCAGAAAAGTGTAACGAATGGTAATTAGATCAGAATTTCAGACGTGGAGATAGAAGCTTCTCTCTCTTTGCAGAGACTAAGTAAATTCGGATTGGCTGTAGGTGGAAATCACAGTGCTGTCAGCCCTAATGACTACCAGGGAGCCTGTACCTTTTTTTCTCTTTTCACTTCTGGTTCAGAATCTGTTTTTATATTCCTTGGGCCAGGTTTTAAAAAAATGGCCACAGAGAAAATGGAGGTAGGTTTTGCTTATTAGCTCTTTGTCAGTTTAATTGATTTTACTTCAACAAACACTTAGTGTGTGAATACCAGGCACCAGGGCATTGCTGTGTGACAGAGGCTTTTCGGGGTTTGTAATTGAGGCATTTCATTCTGATAACTATTAAGAGTTATTTTTTAATTGCTATTTTGCAACCATCAGAGAAAAAATTGATTTAGGCATGAACCTATAGATGCTAAGTATAGTGGAGTAAAGTTGAGGAAGAAGAGAATACTTACGTGATACCAGAGCATCTCACCAAAAATCACTTGCAACAAAATGGAAAATACTCATTAAACACGAGATAACTGACATTTAACCAAGTGCTCAAACTGACATCACTAAGATGCATACTGGCTTCGGTGTGGGACCATGAAAAGTGAACACAGTTACATTTGTGGCTTTGCCCCAAATGCTCAAGGTGAATGTGGTCACGTGATATGTCACGCAGTATATATTGACGAACATTCCGTAGAATATCTGGCCTGTGTGCTTCGCAGGAAAGACCACGTAGCTATTTTGTATTTTAAAAAACTGAGTAGACACGACAATTGTAATTTGTGATCCTGGACCAGATTTTGTACAGGAAAAATTTTCTGTAAAGGAGATTATTGGTGTAATAGGTGAAATGTCAACAGTAGATAAGAAACAAGCTGTGTTTCCATATTACATCTTCTCCACTTGATGACTGCATTTTGCTGTGTATGAAGATACACATGGAAATGTCGATGGAAAAGCAGTGTCGTGTGTACAACCAACTCTTAATTGTTTAGTAGAAGAACGTGGGGAGGAGGAGCAAGTGAATACTAAATCAACGGTTGCAATCGCAAGTAAAGATGGGTGAGTCTGGAAAAAAGACAGAATGTGGAAGTTTGGCATGCCTCTTGAGACATTTATGTGAGTTTGAAATTATTTTAAAATAAAAAACACAATAGGACAGTGATGTTTACACATTCAATTTTAATTTTAAGAAAAGTTAACTGTCCTCATCCTCATCATCAGCTGGGAGATAGTTGCAATGTATGAACAAACAGGTGATAGAGTGTTGGCTGGGGCTCACGTCTGGACTGTCCCCCAAAGCTTTAGGGTTCTGGAAGGGGGTTGGATTCTGGAAGTCTCGTGAGAACTCACCACTGGAGCCACTGGAGCCACTGGAGTGATTGTGTTGATGCATGCTGTCACGAAGTGGGGCCTGGTGGGAAACGGGCTAGCTAGGGACGGGCCTCAAATGGTAAATCCTTGCTCTCAGCTTCTCCCCGACGTCTCTCAGTTTTCTTTCTGCCGTGCTGTAAGCTGTTTTCCTCCACACCGGGTACTTACCCCATTGCCAGCCAACTATGTGTAAACTGAGACTTCTTAAGTGCGAATTAAAATAAACATCCCTCCCTTTAAGTTTTGGATGTTACAGGGATGGTGTCCCAGCAATGCAAAAGTGACGAAGACAGACCTTGTCTCAGGCACCAGGAGTTAGAAATAAGGATGGAATGAACAAGACATATCCAGACACATCCAAGAAAGCTGCACTAGAAATTCTGGCAGTGATAAGGGCAGGGTTTCTTGACATGCAATGACACACACCACTGGACAGAAAACACGTCACATCAACTCACACAGCCAATGGCTAATTCCTACGGAGTAGAATGAGCTCTCCGTGGTACATTCTTGTGCACACTCAGCTGCATGACATCCCAAACAACTGCGGGCAGCTGACTCCCATACTCTTCAGAACATCTGTAGAGGCAGTAGCAGAGACAAGAGGCTAGTTTATTTTCAGATGAGGGGGAAAAAAAAGCATTTTCTTGTATCAGTTCCCTTCTTTGAAGGAGAAAACCAAGAGGGAGAAAAAGGAAGGCAGAGGAAGAGCAATAAGAACCGTGATGGAGCCGGTGGGGGCGGCCACCCAGGAAGGCATCTCCTTTTGCCTTTTTTATATTTAATTTAGTTTAATTATTTATTTTTGAGACAAGGTCTTGCTCTGTAGCCCCGGCTGGCCCTGAACTCACTATGAAGCTCAGGCTAGCCTTGGACTTGGCAATTCTTCTGCCTCAGCCTCCTAAGTGCTCGGATTACAGGCGTGTGCCAACATGCCCGGCTGCATGTGATGCTGGGGAATCACACCCAGGGCCTTGCGTTTGCTAGGCAAGCGCTTTAACCACTTTGCCATTTCTCCAGCCTTTCTTTCTCCACTCTGAGATCCTCTCACTGCTGCCAGCCACACAGACCCCAGTCATTTGTGTCAAAGCCCACAGCTCTTTTCAGGTTAGAAGCCACGGGGTTCCTCCCCGACCAACCTTACAGCATCTATTGCTGATCAAGTTCATTGCTGCTGGGACTGTGAACTGGTACAACCACCGTGGAACACAGTATGGAGATTCCTCAAAAGTCTGAAGATAAATATTCTGTTCCATCCAGTGCTGTATTTCCAAAAGAGTTGAAAGCAACACATATCAGAGATAGATGCGCACTCATGATTATAACAGCACAACTAACAACAACTAATTTGTGGAAGGTGCCCAAATTTCCACCAGATCAATAGATGTAATAAGTGTGGCATATGTGCACAGTGAAGTATTATTATTCCATAAAGACAGACAGATTTGAGGCATTTGTAAGTAAATAAATACAACTCGAGATCATCATGCTTAGTGAAGTGAGTCAGACACAGTAGGTGAAATATCACATGGTTTTTCTACTATGGGAAACTTGAATCACAGAATAGAATAGAATCAACGGGTGAAATGCTGGGAGTCGGAAGAGATGAGGGAGGGGACTGGAGGGCCATAAAGGGAGAGGGGAAGGGAACGAAGGGAAGACACAATGTCTGAACAAAATACACAAGCTCAGTGTAACCATCGTGTATCATACACACACACACACACACACACACACACACACACACACAAGTAAAAATGGGGAAAAAGTGGAAGAAAAAAAATAGTAGCTCTTCCAGGTTTATTTTTTAAAGTCCTGTGGCTCAAGACTAACCCAGTGCCTTGTTTGTGGTTGCAAAAGTTGTGGCCAGCTGAGGCAACACACGCAGAACTCAGAGTGAGACTTGATGGAAAGCTGGCAAGTGGATCGTGCCAACGTGGTCTATCAGTAGATAAGGCTTAATAGAGCAAATAAGGTGAGTTCTATGAGACATAAATATTTAAAGCCTCAAATATTTCCTT
The DNA here is from genome assembly GCA_004027205.1 of Ctenodactylus gundi. Lineage (NCBI taxonomy): Eukaryota > Metazoa > Chordata > Mammalia > Rodentia > Ctenodactylidae > Ctenodactylus > Ctenodactylus gundi. Next base: position 192,972 of record PVKB01001076.1, on the reverse strand, counting down.
TTTGTTAACAGAATAAAGTTTAAGATGAGTTTCTAGAATCTTCAGTTACTCCATGTGACCCAGCTGAGTTCTAGTCCACCAAACTCTACACATGAATACTAATTCTACTGAACGACTCATTTGGCCTTTTTCTTCACTGGCAGGTGCAGGTGTATGCTTGTCTACATCCAAAAGGGCTTGGTGGTCTACCACTGTACCAGGTTTAAGGTCGGCTCAAAAGCCACCTACTTCTGAAAGACCTCCATGATACTCCTGGGCATAACCAAAATATATCATTTCTCTCATGGTTCTGGAAAACTGTTTCCTCATATGTACACAAATGTTTGGCAAAAAAAATTAACATGAATAAGAGCCCTTTGTATTAAGTTCCTGTTCTGTGTTCTTTTCTATGCTTATGTCTTTAAAAAGCTTAAAGATATTCCCTGTCCATCATGCTCCAAAATTAATTCTGAATGGATTAAAGACCTAAATGTAAGACCTGAAATTATAAAACAGCCATAAGAAAGCATAGGTGAACACCCTTTAGGACATTGGTAGAGGCAACTAATCTTTTTTTATAGATTAAAAAATCTATAAAGATCCACAAAAACAAAAATACTCAAATTAAATTATATCCAACTAACAGTCTTCCACATAGAAATGAGGTAACAATGAGACACAACTGACTGAAAAGGGTGAAAATATCTGTCAACTATTCATCTAACAAAGAATTACTGCCGAGAATATGTAAAGAATTAAAAAACTTAACAACAACAAAACATGAATGATCTAATATAAAAATCAATAAATGATCTAAATAAACACTACTCAAAAGATGAAACAGAAACACTTCAGGCCAAAAAACAGTATATGAAAAAAATGCTCAAAATCATCCTCAGGGAAACGTAAATCAAGACTAAAATGAGATTATTTTCACGCTCCAATTATAACAACTATAATAAAAAAACAAAACAAAAATGGTTTTGAGGATATAGAGGAAAAGAACTTCCATACATGATAGACAGAAATGAAATTAGTACAATTATCTTGGAAAATAATATGAGGTTCTTCAACGTATTAAAGATAGATCTACATATGACACAGCTATCCCATTTTTGGGTATCTATTCAAAGGAAATGGAATTAGCATACTAAGAGATCCCTGTGCTTCCATAGCTATGGGGATGTTACTCACAAAAGCTAAGTGTGGAATCCACCTGAGTCCATTGCTAGATGAGTGGGCAAATAAGACATGGTTTATACACACAACGGAGTAGTATTCAGTGAGAAAAAAGATGAAATCCTGTGATTTGCAGCAAAATGAGTGGAGCTAGAGGACTTCGTGTAAAGTGAAATTGGCCAGACAAAAGAAGCCCAGTCCCCGTATTCTTCTCACATACAGAAGTTGTGTTTGCTTCTTTTTTTGGTTGGTTGTTTCGCCAATCTGTGTGTAGAATGTCAACTACTAGAATTTGGAAAGGAAAAGGGACCTGGTTAGGTCAGTGCACACTGTGTGCATGTGTTGAAATAGCACAATAAATTTCACTAAGATGTATGATTATCACCTGTAATCCCAGAATTCAGGGAGTTTGAGGCTGGAGGATCATAAATTCAGACTAAGTGTGAGCCAATTAGGAACTTATTGAAACCCTCAAAATCAAAAATAAAAAATGGGCTCAGGATGTTGCTCAGTGTGAATCAGTATCACACATACAAAATCAAAAAACAAAAAACAATCACAAAGATGTTATAACAAATACTACTAATCTGATTAGCCATTAACTCAAAGTCATCATAAATTACTTAAATGTCAACTTTTATTCCTGATTTGATCTCAAATTATTGACAAACCAACACCTGTACTTAATTAGATTTCCAAATACAGATATCGGAGGACAAATGGCAGTTTAGAGTACTACTACTTAAAGTACTTTGGTAGAGTACTTGAAGTCTTTAGCAACTCCCTCTTTCGTACCCTTAACCTCATCCTAAGTGTCCATTCTTCTATTGACATTCTTAAAACTTCTGATCTTTTTTGAGACAGGGTCTCTCTCTGTAGTCCAGGCTGGTCCTGAACTTACTGTGTAGACCACGCTGGCCTCAAACTCACAGCAATCCTCCTATCTCAGCCTCCAGGGTGCTGAGATTACAGACAGGCCTGTGCCATCAAGCCTGATTAATTTTATGTGGTGCTGGAGAATCAAACCCAGGGCCTTGTGCATGCTAGGCAAGCCCTTCAAACACTGAGCTATGACTCCGTTCCCAAAATTTCTGGCCCAAAAGGCACTTTTCATATTGTACTCTATCGCTTCCCATCATATCTGTCATTTCCTATTCTATTTCTTTCACAAATTCTTTTGTAATTAAGTCTATGTTAACCCACCATTGTTTGGAACTGCTGTGCTAATATATTTCTCCGATAATAAATCATTTTATATTGTATTCTTTAAAAAGGCTTGAAGAACTAACACAGGAATACTGTAGTGAGAAAATTGTTAGATGGCTGTTAGAGCAGGATAAAGGAACACATGATATTACAGCCACCACAACTATCAAGACATCTGTGTAAAATCCTGAGAGTAAGGCAGGGAGTCCAAGATTGATATGTGCAGGTCACATTACTGTCACACACTTATGCTCCTTTGTAGAATATTAGTGTTGGTAACATATGATGTAGAGAAGATACCATTTTATATGGAAAAGCGTTTCCGTCTTCAGAGGGTTACCCCTTGCTTAACATGAATTTCCTTGTCCCTCTTCCTTAATGGCAAAAGTTCTCACTCAAACAACACAACAAGAAGTCCGAGACTGCCAGCTAGACGTGGCATGTCTCTTCAAACCCATGGCAATGGCTTTGATGGCAACGAAGCAACCAAGGAGGACCTTTGTCCTCCATCTTTCATGCTGTTTTTATTCTTCTCTGGCTGCAGACCTGAAGTGTCAGGATTGGTCTCTAGGCAGACTCCACCTCTTTTCTCCTTGCCAATTACCTCCGCTCAAATAACCTTATTATCAGTGAGCGTCTTAAACTCTGGCTTCCACCTCCTTTTTACTTGACTTCCCAGAATTAGTTTCTAAAATTGATGCTTCTCTTAATGATGTCACTCAGTCACTATTGGTCCATCCCTGAAGGGAGAAACCCCAAATAGAAATAACAATGAATAATAATAATAATTTACTCATTTTCTTAGATTTGACTGCTGCAAAAATTTTCTCACTCAATACCATCATATTTTCATAATTAAATTGATATAAGTTTATAGTCAGAAAAAAAGATGAAAGTAAGATCACAGGATGGTTTTCCATTCAATTCAACACTGTTCTCAGAACCGGATCAGTAATTCAACAAGATCTTTTCAAATCTTCAGACTGAAATATAGAACCTCTTTAACACTGATGAGGTTATAGTGATGTGTGTTGGATTTTTTCACAGGCTTATACAATTTTTTGCTATAGGAGATTTATATTAATTTATAAAAATTTGTTTAATGTTGGAATTCTGGTAAGCAAAATCTTTAGGATGTCATGAGCTAATCTACTCTCTAATTTTTTAGTGACATTTAGCACAATTTTTTGCGGCTGTCAAATCTAAGAAAATCAATAAATCATTACTATTAACTGTTATTATTATTATTTTGATGGTATTGGGGCCAGGATCTCTGCACTGAGATACACCCCCCATCTCTTTCTAATTTTTAATGTGAGACAGAGCCTCTCTAAGTTTCTGAGCTATCTAGGCAGGGTGTGTAGTTGAAACTTTCCTGCCTCGTCTCCCCAGAGTACAGGGAGTATAGGCATGTGCCACTACACCAGCTATTATTGATACATAGGTTCTTACCAGTGAAAAAACAGCTAAAAGTTTACTCGACTGACCAACACATCATTTAATACATTGTAAACTGAAAGACTGAAGGAAATTTGAAGAAATGAAATTGTCTCGAGTTGCTGGATTCTGAGTGTCTTTTCCTGTGAAATGGGTATTTTGATATTTTGCCCAGATGAATCATAGTAGATATTACATATAATCCACATAAAACATCTGAGGTACAGCAGGCAATAAATGGTTGTAACTTATTATTTACAAAAAAATGGCAATTACTTTGAAGGAATTATCCTGTCATTTACTAGCCTGTGTGGATAAAGAACAAAGTGTTTAATCAACTCAAGGACAATGGTAAGAGGAAGTTAAAGCTAGAATAATTCAAATTGCCAAGCAATTTAACTAGCTAGCTGACCATTTATTTTAACTTTAAAAATAAAACTGCCTTTGTGTTTAATATCCTTGTCCTTCACAGTGAGCTATTTCAGGAATATTTTTCAGTAAATGGCTGACCTGGTGTTCTGCTAGGACTGCAAACTGAGTAAGAGGATAGTAGCTACTGTATAAAGTGAGGAGAGCCTGTTTTCAGCTCACCATTTTATGATGTAGATTGCAAACGAGAGGCAGGCTGTCTTCTCAGATGGTGAGATATCCAACACGTTAAGAATCTCGGCAGTGGACAGATTGTAAGCAAAAAGACAAGAACTACGTTAGAAAAAACTTTATTTTTTTTTTCAAGCCAAGAAAACTACCGATTAGTTGGGAGGCTATTCGTGTACTGATGTTTTTGTCCTTCTGACCTGCTGACCCCAGTTAGCTCCTTGATGCCTCTGGGGTCCCTGAGGCTGTGATCTAGTGAAGATTCTGGATTGTAGCAATGCCGTCACAAGGTCATTATTCCTAGTGACAAGGTGGCTAGTGGTATATGGGTGCCTTAGTTGCATTTTTTGTTGCTATGACACGATACTCAACATGCACAAATTAGAGAAGGAAAGATTTATTTTAGCTCACAGTTTCAGAAGGTTACACTTTATGGGCATCTGGTAAAGGTAGAAACATATAATGGAGGTGGAGGTGGAGGTAGCTCCTCCTGGCATTGGAAACAGGAAGACAAGTCTGGAGGAAGGGTAGAACCAGCACACACCCCTCCAGGTCTAGCCCCAATCGTCCACCCTTTCCAGCCAGACTCCACCTCCCAAGGTACACAGTATCTACAGGTACAAGGGCTTTGGCTGGGGGTGGGGGGTGGGGTCGACACTTTAGACCCAAGCCACAGCAATGGGTGAGGAAAAACAATCAGGTCAGGAAACTCAAAACTCGAAACATAACTGAAGTCAAAAGCAGATTCTTGGCTGAAGTCCAGCTCCTCTTTCAGAGTGTTTGACACTGTAGTGAGGAGAATGGCAGCATTTGCGCAGATAGTTAGAAAGCGGGGACCTAACTAACACAGGGGCCCGACCACCGAAAACCATGTACTGGAACGTATCTGGGGACAAGTTTTGACAGCACTTTGTTTTTTCATTTACCACGTCGTTGAGTCGCATGTTAAAGATGTGGGTCACATTAAAAAGAAGCATGTTGCTTACTTTGAAGCAAATTATTATCAAATGACTATGCTTGAAAACATTGCTTTATTTCAATTTGAAGTGAAGTCATTTGAGTTTGAAGCATATGTCTTGGCTAGAGTGTTGCCAAAAACGAAAAGAAAGGAAGACAAGTTAATTTTTGCATTTGCTGTTTGCAAAAACTGTTGATTTAAGACATGATGGGAAAATTTAAGTCCTGACAGTGAGGCTATATTTACTGTGGCCCAGAGTGACCCATGCTCATTACTGCTAGAGAGCACTCACTTCACAAAGCCAAAGGTAAGCCTGAGTAATTATTATGGTTAGTCCAAATGAAAATTGGGACTAGCCTGTGAGCTGTATCTGTAATTTAAACTAAATGAAAACTTTAATGACTTAACAGAAAACAATTCCAAGAATAGAGACTGCAAGCTAATGTGCATAGCACCATGTTAGATCTTACAAAGTATTTACAAAATAATATTTGCGAGGAACCTATCTCTAGTCACGTGCAATTCAACTTCATAGTCTATATCTGCATTAAATTTTAATCTGCCTATGTTCTCCAAATTAGACTTTGGGCCTTATGGAACATTTTCTTCATTGATATTTTCTGTCTTGGGGGAAAGTTTGGATTATTTTCTTGTCATTTCACTTCACTGTTTTTCTTTCTGGCTGATACACCGACATGGTAGGAAACCCAAACGACACAGAGGATATCCAGTAAGATAAGACTTCCTTCCATCCCCAACCCTGTGACATTTCCTCTTCCTGGTAGTCACTGTTAGTATTTTTAACATACCACTCTCAAAGTACTCTCTCACTATAGTTTTCAATATTCACAACAAACGTAAGTTTTTCTATAGGGGAACCACAAGTTCCATAACCCAAGCTGATAGTGGTGTAACTGTTAGATCAGTGCACTCAGAGGACTGTGACTGGTTACCTGAATTTGGAAGGAAGAGGTCACATAGGAAAAGGATAGTGGCGCAGTTAGCACAAGGCAGGAAGGAAACCTACACAGACCCTACTTTTTCCTCCTCAGGTCCCATGAAAGAAATTCCCACTGGCCAAGCCCAGTAGCCTCCAGAGGACCTAAGAGGCCCAGAGATAAGTCCATACGGGTTGGTATCAAGTGGAAAATTACAGAGAGAGGCTGGATAGTGGGTAAGATAGGCATCTAGAGTAAGTCTGCAGTCCACTTTTCTGCACCATGCTTTTTACAAGCAACAATAGATGTTGGAGTTCATTCTATGCATCAGTATGTATAGATTTCTCCTTTCCTTTGAAGGACATACTGCATTGCATGGATGAGATATAATTTATTTAATTGGTTTTCTATTGCTAAACATTTAGATTGATCTCCTGTCTTTTGAGAACACAAACACTGCAATAAATATGCTTGTACATATGTCTTCATACATATGCGTGCTGTGACTGTTGTATAAACTCCTAAAATGGAAATGCTTCTTCCTTAATTTTGAAGGTCAAAGTGTATTCTTAGTGTTTTTTTCATACTGACAAAAATAAAAGGAATTACTCCCATATTTGGGCACAAAGTTGTCAAAAAATGTGCTTTGAGTCCTTGTTATCCCCAAATTCAAGTTTCACATTCTTTTAAAATCTAAAATTCTTTTAGTTTTTGGAACAGTAGCACCATGTGGAAGTTGAGGAAACAGCATGCCGGAAGCTGGTGAACATGTGCGTACAGTGGATAAGTTTTATAACTTCTCTATACTCCAGATTTCTTGTCTGTAAAATGGGTATGTCAATAATATCACTATCTCAACAAGCTTTGGGGGATAGAAATGAGCTGATAGGTGCAGGTTGCTCAGATTAATGCCTACCACTCTGTGAAGATTTTGCTGTTATTATTTTGCAATAAATGTCCTTTGAGAATTGCCTCTTATTACTACAATTTTTATTGCCTTCTACACATCTCTCACACATATTGTGAAAGTATCTGCTTTTCAGATCTTTTCGCTTCTCTCTGGGCATCTGTGTGCTTTACTTCTTTCAAGATTATTTCCTACGCTTCTTCCAATGAACCCTTTCAGATCTATCATGGTGCCAACCTACCGTGATGTATTGGTTAGGGTTCTAGGAGAGGCGGAATGGACAGAAATGATAAAGAAAGGGGACTGATTTGGAGGGCTTACATGTCTGAGGAGAAAGAGGCCCCCACGACAGCCTGCGTGTGTGACAGCTGGGATCTGGAAGTTGCACAGACACGAGGTAGAACACCCACCTGGACTGCGCGACGTGTAGACCGGAGCAAGTCCACGTCCATAGACAATTGTGAAGGCCTGAGCTTTCCCAGGAAAATCAGTAACAACCTTTTTTCTTCCTTCCTTCCTTTTATTTAGTTTGAACGTCCAGTGGGGCCTCCTACACCCAGGATGGGTGTTCTTTCCTCATCTGCTGGCCCACAGCTCACCGACACACACACACACACACACACACACACAACTGTAAGCTCTGCCCCAATCCCTTCAAGTTGACATAATTCCTTCAACAGTCACACATTATATATGGACAGTGCATCCATCAGAATTTCTTCGTATCTTCTGATTCTGTTTTTAGCTTGGCAGTACTCAACACATTATGTTAGCTTGAAAAACACTATCTCTCAATAGCCTTTGCTTTGTTCTTACGGTCTTTTGTAATCATAAATTTTACCTTTCTGATAACCTGGCCAAATTTCTCTTCGTACTATTATATTTTCAGTCTTCCAAAAAACTTAGGTAATGATTAATGTTAAATTCTTTTTCCAATCACAAACTAAAATTTCCAGGCTTTAAAGGGTATATCCCAATTCCGGAATTTCAATTTGGATATAAAAGTTCTTTTTTGACGCTACCAAGGCTGGGTGGTTTTGCAAACTTGTATCATCCACTCTCTTCAAACAATCACTTGCAGAGTTATTCTAACAACAAGACAAATATAATTCAAATGGGCAAAGGATGTAATTTGCTTGTTTTTGCTCCCCTTGTACTAATTTGGGCTCTACTCTGACTTACTTCATAATGCCCCCATATTGTGGTTTGGGTCTGGAATGTCCCCCAAAAGTCTCATATATTTAAATGGTATAGATTGTCTATGATTCCATGTGCTGTTGGGAGGTTGGGGCCTAGTCTGAAGTGGTGGACTATATGCATGTAAATTGGATTAATGGCGTGTAGTGGGGGCTTACCACACCTTCCACACCTGGATCCAGGAGGGGCTAATCACGAGGAGGAGTCCTGGAAGGATATATAAGCTGCTTCCTGTCTTCCTTGGACTACTGGTCTTGACTAGTCTCAGCTCGCCTTCCTGTGTGTGATGTCGTGAGAAGCTGCCTCCACCTCTGCCATGTATTTCCACTGCTGCCGGCCGCCCCTGAATAGACTGTGACCTTCTGAAACTGTGAGCTAAAATAAACCTTTCCTTTCCTAACTTTGTGGGTGTCAGGTATTGAGTCACCGCAACGGAAAAGTAACTACGACAACCAGTAATTTCATCTTATGCTTCAGTGGTTCTTTATCTTAGAAAAAAATGCTCAGTGTCTCAGAAATTTCTATTTCCCACCCTTCTGTTTATTTGCTCTTTAAGGTGAACTCATAGCTCTTAGAATGAGGCACTTTCGAAGTCTGTAGAAGGACAGTAGAATTATTTCTTATTAACATATATATATATATATATATATATATATATATATATATATATATATATATATATACATGTTAATCATATATATATGATTGTTGTGGTTAGGATCTGGAGTATCCCCCAAAAGTCTCATGTATTTTGATGGAACCATGTGATGTTGGTGGATTGGGGTCTGGTCTGGAAGGGTGGATTGCAGTTAAGTTAGGATTAACGGTGTGTAGTGGCCACACCTGGATGCAGGAGGGACTAATTACTGGGCAGAGACCTGAAAGGATACATAAGCTGCACCTGCCTTCCTGGAGGGCTGGGCCTAGTCTCAACTAGCCTCAGCTGCCTTCCTGTTTGTGTTGTCCGGGGAAGCTGCCTCCATCTCTCTCTCTGCCATGTACTTCGATTGTTGCCAGCCACCCCTGAATGGACTGTGACCTTCGAGACTGTGAGCTAAAATAAACCTTTCCTTTCCTAAGTCTGTGGGTGTGCGGTATTGAGTCACAGCAACGAAAAAGTAACTAAGACAACGATACATAGTGATTCTAGTGAGCTTGGGTATTTTGTCCACACACACACACACACACACACACACACACACACACACACACACACGCACACACATGCACACACACCATGTGTACCCCTTCCTGTTTTTTTTTGTCATGTACCTGTTACATCTTTTTCAGCCTTTCCCACCAGAATGATAATTATCATTCTTGAAAATATTCCTGCCCTTTTTGGGTTTGGATCCTTTGTACTTTGAAAGTTTAGTTTATTTGAAAGGTAGCTGGCATTTATTTTATTTGAAGAATAATCGATGCTGAGCTCACCTAGCTGTGAACACGGTAATTATCATCCTCCCTGTTTAGGTTTTCCTGTGTATCTTCAGTAGTATCTCCTGAATTTCCCCATAAGAGCTTGCATGTTTGACATGGAATGTGCTGGAAGATCAAACAGATAAGACTCTTGAAGACATAGGCACAGGCAAAGATTTGCTGAACAGAACTTCATTTGCACAAGAATTAAACCAAGAATCAACAAGTGGGATTGTATAAAAAAAAAAAAAACCCTTAGGTTGGATAATTTGAACTTTTCCACAGATCATTGAGGCTATGTTTGAAATTTTCAGTTTCTTTTCCTGCATATTTTGATTTAGATAACCTTTATTCTCTTTTTAATGTTTATACATTTTCCCCCTAGAGTGTGTAATCTACTGCTAGGTTTATCTGGCAATTTTTTTTCAGATATTGCATTTTTAGCTCTAAAAATGTCTACTTTTAAAAAAGTTTTGCATATGTTCAGTTTTCCTCTAAATCTCTGAATATAAATATATATCATATATATAATATATATGATAGCTCTTTGATAAGTTATTTGATAATTCTGTCATTTGTCTCACTTTTGTGCTTCTTTATTGAATGACCATTCTCTTGGCTTTTGTGACGTATTTTTCTACTTCTTTACACATCTAGTAATTTTTCATTGGATGCTCTGTATTGTGGATGTCATACTGCAAGCATCTAGGCTTTGATGATTTTTAAAAAGAGTGCAGGGTTTATTTTGGTCAATAGTTACTTGTAGAACAGCTTGATGCACTTAAATCTTGAGTCCTTGTTAGGGTAGGTGCGGTGCACCCCTTACTCTAGAGCTAACTTAAACCTACTGATAACAACAGATCCTATGAGATTTCTAATGGATAAACTATGGATTTAGCTCACTCTGCTGGGCATGGGGATGCAGATCTGTAACTCAAGCATTCTGGGAGGCTTGCACAGGAGGAGTGCAAGTTTGAGCTCAGCCTGAGCACCTTAGTAATTTAGTGAGAACATGTCTCAAATTTTTAAACATGGGGTACACAGAGCATGTGGCTCAGCATGAGGGCCCTGGGCGCAGGGCTTACAACCACACACACAAAAGAAGTCTCTCTACTCTGACCAGTCAGAATTCAATCAGTTTCCAGCCCTTTGTGCTACCTGAGAGTTGGTGAGCTGATAACTTCTTAGTAGTGGCTCTTTGCCCAACCTATGAACTCTCATGATGAATATAGAAATAGAAAAGTACTTCTCTCAGACTAAAGAAAATGAAGATTTCTACGCTAATCAATTTTCTAATGTTAAATCAATCCTCTTTCCATTGTGTTGCTCACAGCTGTCTTTTTTTCTCTCCTTCATTCAGTGAAGCAAAATTTCATTTAGAATTTTTCCATTGATATTAATCCGCAGGACAGGTCTATACATTTTCTTTTTCATATTCTCTTATAATCAATTTTGGTACTAAAGTGATATTAGACTTATAAAATAAGTTATTTTTTTTACTTGAGAACTGAATTTTGTCTTCTTTGATTTAACTTTGGACTTGTTTTTCTATATATGTAAAATGTAAATAGTTGGTTTAATTTTAAATTAATTTTATTTTTAAATTTTAAGAACTTTTTATGCATATCTAAGTTAAGACATATTCTATGTACAGGAAAAAAGGCAACACACCTTAGCATAAAGTCTGACGAAGCTTTACATTTGTATACATTTGTGTTCTATACTGTGTATTACTACAATACATGATAGATATGTAGACATACTCTAACTTACAGATAAAAGTCTTCAGATGTTTTTACTATTCAGAAGGCTACTTCATGTATCATCATCAAGGCTCATCTATGTTGTCATATATGGCACAATTTTATCTTTTTTGTGTCTGAATCACACTGGTACACTAAATATCCATTATCCATTCACCTATTGATGGGCATTTAGATTCCTTCTATATCTTGAATGTTGTAAATAAAACTGAATGGTCATGGAAATTCAGATTTCAATTTTAATTCTTTTGCATGTATAACCCAAAAATAAGATCGTGAGATCAGATGGTAGTTCTATTTTGATTAATAATCATTTTGAGGAGGTGCCATACTGTTTTCTCTAGCAGCTGCATCATTTTACACTTTCACATTATGCTAAGAGGAATAAGCCAGTGCAGGAGAAAATGCTGTAAGACTGCGCTCCTGTGAGACATCTAAAACAAGGACATTTTTAGAATCAAATAGTTGCGTGGTGGTTGCTAGGGAAAACGAGGAGTTGCTAATTAATGGACACAACATTTGAATTGAACAAGATGATTGAATTCCAGAGACCTGCTGCCCAACTTTGTGTGTGAAGTTAACAAGACTGGCATGGTATTTCCTCACCGTTGACCAGAAGGGCAGATGGGAAGGGTTTTGTCATAATAATATATTTTTAAAGTTTTGTTTTTCCTTCAGAGGTAACCACTATGCTCGATTCTATCTGTACAGATTCATTTTCTTAAAATTGTTATAAATAAAAATCATATTGCATGTACGTTTTGTATTTGGTTTCCTTAACAACATCTCTGAAATTCACCAGTGTTATTCTGTGGACAATGACTCATTCTTTTATAGTTCATAGCATTCTGTTGTATAAGTGTTTTTTTAAAAAATCCATTCTTCAGCTGATAAACATTTGAATTCTTTTCTGTTTGAAGCCATTATGAGTAAGCTGCTACAAACATTTTTATACAAGAGTTACAGTGAATATATGACTCATTTTTCTTAGGCGTTACTTAGGAGTTGGATTACTGGGCCAGCAGGGAGCTAGCTCTCTGTGCAGCTTGAGTAGATACTGCCAAAGAGTTCTCCAAAACCATTGTAACAATTTGCATTTTTACCAGAAATGTGCCAAAGTGACAATTGTACATCCTCGCCTACCTTGCAATACTGGTCTTTTCAATGGTAGTCATTGGTCATTGTGCATAAGGACTATTATAATATTGTTGAATTTCCCTGATTAGTAATCATGTTGAATATCTTTTTGTCCTCACTGTTTACTAGAGTATTTCTGGGGGGAGAGGTATTTCTTCACATAGAGAAGTTTGCTGTTTCAAAAAACAGTCAACTAATAATCAGAGTTTCAACTGATAATCAGAGAACAGAGAACATGTTTTGTTTTTCATTCTTGATGCCTAGACTTTGATGTTTATAAAAGCTCACTTTATGATAATCTTCCATAAATGTGTGCTTGTAAAGTATATTTTCTAATTTTAGAGCTGAACCTTCTATGTCTTAACTAATCTTTACATTCTTTGCACCATTCTAGGGCTTGAATCCAGGGCTCGCAGATGCTAGATAAGTTCTCTCCCACTGAGCTATGCCTTATCATTATTTTTTGTTTTCTTCATCTATCAGTGTGATTGCTGAAGAGATTACGTCAATTTGAGGCAATTAGGAGCCACACCTGGATTGGGATTTGCCCAGACTGGGAATTGAGAATCAGCCTGAATTAGAGTGTGAATGATTTGTGGGCTGGCCAATGAGGGAAGAGCATCCACCCAGATGTGGGAGGCCCACCTGGAACTCCAACAGTATACAAGGAAGGAAGAGAGAAGATTGTTACAGCCTCTTCCTCTGGGAAAGCTCTCGCCTTTGCAATAGTCTACAGATACCGATTTACTGCATGCCACAGATTTTCATCACAAATTCACTGCGGCTGTCTGTCTGTCGCTGATCTTCAGTTAACGATTTTCAGGCTCCAGTCCTCGCCATTGTTCTTCAAGCGACTGAGATCTGCAGCAGACTGTCACCTCACTGGCTGTTCTGCAGTCCCAGAAGGGAGAGCTACTTCACCGCTGAGCAGCCATCTTAAACTATCTCTATCATTGGATTTTTAAGCTTTTCAAGTAGATCCTTTCGTCATAAAATCTGTAAATTTCTGCCTTTGAAAGAACCGAAACTAATACAGTTACTGAGAGAAATATGTTAAAATCTTTGTTTATGAGCTCTTCAACTTCTTGTAGTTCTGTTGAACTTTTGCTTTAAATAATAGTTTGATATTATTTGTCAAATACATGAATGTTTTGAATAGTTACACCTTATCCGTAAATTTTTCTTTCTTATCATTATCTAAGCACTATTTGTAGCCCCCACAAAATACTTTATGCTTTGTGTGCCTGTAGATATATTCGATTTATTTTGGGAACACTCCTAACATTTCTGTGTCCTTATGTTTTAAGTACTCCATCTATGAACAGCTTCAAGTTAGATTTTGTTGCTGTTCTTAAATTCAACTTATCCATTTGGTCTTTTTAACTGGAGAGTGTAGTATTATTGGTTCCACAGGTTCTGGTTATTTGAAACACCAGCAGGAAAGACACAACTTTATTTGCTAAAAGGTCATTTACAAATGTATAGTTTTCCTTTCCAAAAGCAAAGTACTCCTGAGGTCCCTAGCAGCTGCTCTATTCCACTATAGGAGAAGTAGGAATGGGAGAGGCCATGGCTCCTGGGACCCGGCGACAGAGTAGAATATGTGTAGAGGGTGACATGACAAGAACTGAGGTTTTGGGCACCAGAAATAAATATCCAACCTCCTTCTCTTTCTGTGTTCCAATCTTCAGTGGTTTCTCTCTTTGCCTGAATCCAAATGAAGCAAGAGGATACAGGAATCTTTAAGTTTTTGTCCCAAAGACAACCTCTCAGGGAACAGACCTTAGAAAAAAGTGTGGAGAGGGAGGAAGAGGGAATCTAGAAGGGGTGAGACGCCCACCATACATTCTACTTTATTCGTTTATGTTTTCTCTTTAACCTGCTTTCAAAATTTTGTTCTATTTAGGTACACTCAGCGTATAATAAACTGCACATAAATAAAGTTAACAGCATGACAACCTTGGATATATGTATATACCCATGAAACCATCACTACAATCTAGTAATCAGTATATCCATCATCCTTAAAAGATTCCCCATTCTTCTTGGTAATTCCTCCCAATGGTCTTTATCCCTTATTTTTTTTAAAAAAATGATTGATACACTTATAGTCATAAAGTTAAAAGTGCATTGGATTGTTTCTCCATTTTCAAAGTTGTTGTAGTTAAGTGTTGCTTTTAAAATTTGTTAGGTAGAAACAGAGCAGTCCTTAGTGTAGGGCTAGTTTGGTTCTTGCTAGAAATGAAAGATTCTTCCAAGTAGTCTGTGAAATGAATCATTACTTTTGTATTTTCTGGAATGGCTGTTGATAAGACATTCCTGTTTCTGGTTCTGTGTGAGCGTCTCATAGTTCCCTTTGATCATTCTGGATGGTCCTTATGATGATTTAAATCTAGAACATTACCCCAAAGTCTCATGTGCTCAGAGCTGGGGTTTTCAGAAGGTGACTGGACCATGGGGCACTATACTCATCAGTGCGTCAGTCCACTGCAGAGCTTGGAGCAGAACGTGCTGTTATGAGGTGTGCCTGTAAGGTGTAGGTGTTGTGTATTCTGACTCAGTAACAAGGAAGTGACTGATACAGTCCTTTCTCTGGCCTTAACTAGTTTCCTCACATACGTGGACTGAGCTATACTTTGTTAAGTATTTGAAGGTATCTATTTATTTTAAGCAGTGTTTTTCTCCCAAGAGTTATCAGGACAATTATTAAATAATAAACCTTTTGCAGAATGTGTATATTTGGTATAAAGCAAAGATAAGACAATTTTATTTCCAGTTGATGTCTTAAAAATTCTTCGGAAAATGTATTCTGGACATGATTTTAGTCCCGGGGGCATCTTGATAGATCCATGCAATGATTATTCAGTATTTTGAGTCAATCTGGTTAATGACTATCTGCTTTTTTCTAATAGAATTCTTGAATTTCATTCTGGTCAATCCTTCCTGTGTCCAACTATAGAAAGTCTGGTTACTGTGCTAATAATGCTAGAGAGCTCTATCTGTCTTTTTCTGACAAATTGCTTAGCACAATAAGAGCCATTTCCTTAGACTGGCAGCAAGAAATAGTGCTTTTTCCTTCTCAGTCCAATGGTTCATTTGGCTTATTATTTTAAATTGGGCATAATAAGCTTCCCAGGATGAGTTTTGTGCAGCATTGACTGGGCTGTGCATTGGCTGATTACACAAATTGACCATATTGCCACTTGTTTCTGGTTCTTGCAGCTACAAACTTGATTCAGGATTCCCTGATGGAAAGGACCATTACTATCCTGGCTTATGAGAAAATTCCTCTGCTGGCTATCTGAAGATGGATGTAAACATATTTGCTAGAAATTTTCTTGTTTTTCTCATCCTATCTTTAGTTTTTCTTATTCCTTTTATTAAAATAATACTCTGATAATCAATGCTTCAACTCCAATATTTGAAATTGCTAATTCTTAGTATTTTAGTTTCTGAATTGTAAGGTTTGTGAATTGTGAAGTTCTAATTGTGGTTTGTTTGCTTTGTCTTTTTTTTTTTTCTTCTAAGAAGTGCTTTGAGAGAAGAGTTTCCATTTGCAAATCCCGTTTGACACCTGCTATTTGGCTTGAGATATTTTGATTTATTTTATTGCATTTACAAGTTAATTGATTACAAGTTCTTTCAAGTTTCTTTAAGTTGTGAGGTTATACATCAGTCTTTAATGCAATAAATTCAGAACATTCAGCTGTTACTTTGTCACTTATGTGTATTATGTCATAGTAAAAATCTTCGAAGGATTTAGTTAAGGAAACATTGTTAAAATATATTTTCCTTTACTCTCTTTTCTAGAAGACTATTAAACAGTTAAACATGACTTAAGTCATTGTGTATGGCACACGCCTTTACTGCAGCAGAGAATATGAAATAGATATGGGAGCTTCCTATGATGTAAGCAACAGACATCTTTTGGCTACTTTCTGGTACAATTTCCATATTGGTTTTAACCACTTCATTGTACAGCTTTATAATCATGTAAGATATTGCTTTTTATCTTGGAAATAAAGTCCATGTCAGTGGGTGGATTCAAATCATTTAATCATCCTGGCACTAGCAATTACTTTTATACCCAGCTATCTATAACCGGTTATCAGTACCTTTTGTAATTTAATTTCACTCATGAGATTAGTAGTCTCTTAGCTCTTAGAATAGCGTCCTTTAGAAAATAACTCTTAGGCATCCATTAGATAATTTTCTATAAAATAATTTGATCTTAACAGTCCAATATTCATCTGGGGAAGAATAGATGTCTCCTTTGATTTACTTGATGTTCTTAGATCCCAAAAGTAGCCAGGAATCGATCTTCAGGTAGGATCAAAAGGAGTTAGGAAAAACAAGTTGGACTCGCTTTGAAACTTTTATACATAAGGGCTTCACTATTCAGTGATTTGTATCTAACAGTTAGGAGGCAGTCTAGAGCAAAGTGATAATTATTTGGAATTTCTGTGACTGAAGCAACCACTTGTACAATTTGCTGCCATCCAATTTTATTTGTCATGTCAATGCTTTGGTCAATCTCGCAGTGACTATTACATATTTTGAAAAGTCAACGATACGATACAATATAATATAAATCAACTTCAAAGAGCAATTGCATTTCAAAAGATGGAGAATTTTATTAAAAAATCAATGAAAATAAAGTTGATGAACTTCATAAATCACATTTTAGGTCATTATTCAAGTTTAGGGTCTGGCAGAGCTGGCTTACCAACTAGAGAAGAGAAATCAAGAAGGAAACAATGGCCGAATGCAGAATGGAAATGTAAAAAGCTATAATATATGAAAAGAATAAACATTTTCCAAGAGACATGACTGTGCTCCAGAAGTGAAAGGTGAATACTGAGTATATTATGCTGTCTGGACAATTTTGTTGAGAAAATTAAAACACCACCAACAGCAAAATCAGTACTGGACTCATTTCTCTTGATTCTAAGACATACTGCATTGAATCATAAATATATATTTTGTATTGTGAAATCAAATGCATTTACTCTCATAATTTTTACTTTAACTTTTAAATTAACACTAATCATTTTGAACTATCAAATCACATTGAATTGTTTACTATCAGATTGTGATTTCATTTTCAAGTAAATTTTTTGCAAAAACCAG
Organism: Ctenodactylus gundi; assembly: GCA_004027205.1. Lineage (NCBI taxonomy): Eukaryota > Metazoa > Chordata > Mammalia > Rodentia > Ctenodactylidae > Ctenodactylus > Ctenodactylus gundi. The sequence goes on along the minus strand of PVKB01001076.1, from coordinate 175,125 downwards.
TTAGTTGCCCCCAAGTCTCTGAGCCATTCTTTCAGCTTCTAGCATTTCCTATGTCTGATCTGGTCCTATTTTGGCTTTTCTTCTTTCTTCCCATTATCACCTCTTTGTTGAGAGACTCTAGAGTCTAGAAAACCAGATGACAATGTGCGACTTGGCCACTCGGCATTCAGTCTCCTGCTATGATTGTCGATAAACTCATGTCTTTGCAGTCTTACTTTATTAAGCCTCCTCGACCATCGTGATAATTAGCTAGAGTTCCTCAAGGAAGAAAATGAGAGCAAAAACCTCTAGGTTTTTGTGTAAGGAAAGTGCTTAAAAAATGTCATTTGATCTCTTTGGAGAATTAACCTCAACTTCTGCACACGGGAATGTTCAATAATTTGAACAAGAATGTCTACTTGCCAAATAAGAGGCCAATCCTAGGGCCTGGTGTTTTACTGAATAAGCCATTCGCCCCTAGAGCCAAGTGATGAAGCGGCCTGAGGCACAATGCACATTCCTATTATCGATATTGACTGGGGCTGAGATAGTTGCACATCAAGACTTTTCAGGTGCACAAGTCGCTTCACACCTTGATACTCACGCAACTCCTAGGCCAAGCCTATGGGGTGAGGACCAACACCAGGACGTATCAAGCTATCTTGGGGAATCCAAAGGGCACCCCAGTTGGATGATGACCCTTCTGTGTATTTTACTTAAGGCGAGACCTTTGTGGTTCTCAGGTCTCAAGTAGACCTTTTAACTTTCGACAGTGAACACCAACACAAGCGACTTGATCCTGAAGGCTCAAAATTGTCCTCGAAGTAGGACAGAGCAGAGGACTCAGCGCAGATGCTATGTTTAATCCATCGGAGCACCGGAAGGCAAAGGCTCACCCGCCATAAGAGAGACTTCTTTTTGTATACATAATTCTCAGGTGGACCTGTGTTAGTCAACTTCCTGTCACTAAGACAAAATACCCACCACCTTCAACTTACAAGAGGGAGGGTTTATTTTGGATCACAGTTTTCAGATTATTCAGTGCATGGTTGGTTGGTTCCAGTGCAAACAGAAAATGACAGCAAGGCATGATTGAGGAAGCCGGCTCAATCTGTGGTGGCCTAGAAGTAGAAAGAGAGGAGAGCTGAGGACCAGAATGTCCTTTTCTGGGTCACAGCCACAGTGACCTGTATCTTCCAGTGAGGTCCCACCTGCCAGCAGCACATTCACCTATGACCTCTTGGGTAGGTTCATCCCCAGGAGTGTGTAGCACTCCCATAATCCAATTACCTTCCAAATGCATGAGTGTTTTGGGAGGGCACATTTTAGATCGAAACAATAACAACCTGTTATAATGTCTCTTACTCTTCACAACTCTGAAATTTTGTTTTATTTTGTTTTGTTAGTACTGGGAAATATAACAGAGTCTTGCATGTGATTGACAAATGCTCTACCACTGAGTTACAGTCTCTCTCCCCTTTTCACAATCTATTTTGGCATAATGTATCCCTAAATTTCTCAGGCTGGCCTTGAACTTCAAATCCTTTTGGCTCAGCCTAACATCCCTTTGAGGTAGACAGCAGTGCTTTCCAAGGTGCCTGAGCCTCCGTACTGTCGGGAGGAGACATGCCTCGCATGGCTGTCCTCTGTGTTTCAGGGTCATCTCATGGTTGTTATCGGCTTTCTTCCTGAGATGTGAAGATGAAATAGTTCCCTGATCTTCTTCCTCCCCAGCCCTCACTTTTTGGGGTGGTAGAAAGCACAAAATATTCTAAAAATTTAACTCCTGTCCCCAACTACAGTTAAGTATGAACCAAGAAAACAAATTAAGTAGACGTAGCTCCTGCCCTGGCAAGAAGCCTACATTCAGCTGTGCACATTGCAAAAACACATTCGGTAGGATGTAATGTAAACATTGACTTACAAGCTTTGGTGTGCACACTGTTTGTGTTGTATAAGTAGCTTGTTGAAACTGAAGGGGTAAGAGATTTATCATCTTACTTACACAAGTCAGGCAACGTTCTGTGGGGAAGAAGGGTTCAGGGGCTCTTTAAGTGGGAGGATGTGGGTAGTTGGCCATAATAAGCAATGAAATGAAACAAGAAGCTAATATTTGGGGGAAAAAAAGATTCACCAGGGAAGCCAAGTTAATGAATTAAGCAATGGTATAGTAGCATAACTCCGTTTTATGCCACTACTATGCAAAAAATAGTTGCAAACTCTTCAGAGTATTTTTGCTTAAAATCATGTTTTTGTTATTATGGTAAAAAAAGCTAACATAGTGAGTGCTTAGTATGTATAAAACAAATTTATTCCTCAGAATATTTCTAGATGATAAACTGTTATACTTGACTTATAGATGTGGCATTGAACAGTGCCCACGTCACAGAATCTGGCAGCAAAATCAGGATTCAAACCTCCACCGTCTGGCTCTGGATTCCTTGTGCTCGATGTAGGCTTTGATTGTTTGGCATAATTTTGTTTTGCTTAATCACTGAAATTGTTTACTTCCTTGAAACTAAGATAAAAATCCTGCGGGTTGAGTCACTTCTTTCAATGAGGTTCATTTGAGAGAAAAGATAATTATCAGTCTCACTTAGTGATGTCTGTTCTGCTGATCTCATACAAGGTATGGGACAATTCTGGTGGGACATTGGAGCATCAAGTAATTGATTGGCCATGAGTATTTATTTTCCCAAAATGAAAATTAGATTTAGCCACTTAATAACAATTGTTTCTTTTTGAATGTTAGGTAGTTCCAATTTAATATCTATAATAGCTAAATCAAACTCACTTAGAAATTCTAGGAAATTTCACCTGAAGAATAGAGAAGACTACAGTAGTTAAAAGATTAGGAAACTGTGACCATCGGAGAGATTATGTCAACTTCAGGCAATCAGAACCACACCTGGATTAGGGTTTAGGAACCACACTTAGATTAGGCAATTAGGAACCAGCCTAGATTAGAGTGTGAGTGATTTGCGGGCCAGCGAATGAGGGAAGAACACCCACCCAGACGTGAGAGGTCCACCTGGGAACTCTGACTGTATAAAAGGAAAGAGGAAGAAAGAATATTACAGCCTTTTCCTCTAGGAAAGCTCTCACCTTCACAGCTGTCGATGGATGCCAACTTGCTACAAGCTGATGATCTTCATCACAAATTCACTCCAGTCTCAACTTGTGCCTCTCTGCCCGTCACTGATCTACAGTCTCCAGTCTTGACCTGTGTTCTTCAAACAACTGAGATCTGTAGCAGACTCTCCCCAGTTGCTCTGCAGTCCCAGGTGGGTGTTCTACCTCACAGCAGAGCAGCCATTGAGCCTTCCAGTTCTTGCACATGCAGGCCGCCATCTTGGACTACCTTGGTCCTTATTCTTATAAGCCTTCCAAATAGATCCTTTTTGTTATAATTTTGTAAGAACCCAAACTAATATAGAAACATTATACAAATTTGTGTATATTAGAGGCCTTGGTGAGGAAGGCTTTATGAAATAAAGCAAAATGAGAGTAGATTTTCAGAGAATTGGTCTCATAGATGCCTTAAAATTTGTCATATGTTGGGGAGAATATAATAGAAATTTAGAATTCAGAGATCTACAGTACTATTGCATCTACTTTTAGTAAATACAAATTGAACAGATATTGTGGAATGGATGTGATCACTGCCACAAGATAGGAGGAAGCAGATTTGGGTTCAAACTTCCCTTTTCATTTGAACATTATTTTACTTTCATGTTTTTCTATGCAAAATGCCTATTGAGTGGGTCATATTAAGCTATGTGACATTTTAGACAAGAGATTATTTTGCAAAAAAGATGGTAATCACCTTTCTTCTGGTTTCCTGAAGCCATGTACTAACTACAGCCTGAGATGACGTCATTATCATTCTATTGTTTGTCTTCTCTCTTCTCTCTTTCTTGAGGTAGGGATTGAGTCCAGGGCCTTGGCTTTGAGGTACATCTCCGGCCCTAAATTGCCCAAGGTAGGCTCAAAGTTGCGATCTTCCTGCCTCAGCTTCCCAGAGTGTTATATAGGTGTATAGGCTTATCCTTTCTTTTTAAAAACTTGTAAAAAGTATTTATTTTTTGCTTAAAATACTTCTACTTTTGAACACATATATAAAGAGTCCACGTATTTGTGAATTCTTGGAACATTTTAACAAAGAAGCTCCTAAATAGGTCGGCACTTTGTTTGTAATCATCCACTTATTACAAGGAATAAGAAACTTCTCTGGAATAGCATTTGTCACTTGCTTTCTTTGCTAAATGAGCAGGTAGGTCAGTATCTCTGGCGGCTCCTGTTGTCAGTACAGACACGCAGACATTTGCCCACACTTATCTTTCCTTCTTTCTAAGTCAGCATGGTCCTTTGTCCATGTGGTGCTCTGGACCTGTGCTATACCTCAAACTCTTTCTTCTCAATTTGACATTGAAGACTGGCCAAAAGGAAACCAAAGAAACCAAACTTCAACTATTAGGCATCCCTCTCAACTCCTCTGAGCCAGCGGATGGAACCAGAGAAATCAGAGGTGACATTTTACTGCCTGATTCCCCACCCTATGAGAAAGATAATATTACTCCCCGGCTGAGTGGTTGGTGGGCCCCAGGTGAAAGCTGTCATAAGGGCCTCGTGGCTGTATTGTTTTAGCTCAACCCTCCTGTTGAATTAGAAGCACAGTGCATAGAGGGGCACGACGACTTCACCTCTGTGGGGGTTAACAGCTGCATTTCTCATCCTGAAGGAAACGTTCAGCCTGGTTCAGCCTGAGCTTTCAGTTGGGGCCAAGAGCCTTGAAGTTCTAATTTTCAGCCTGTTTCGCCAAGGTAATGTCTAGAAATCAATTTTCTGCTTGTCCTCTTGTTTAGTCAAGGGGAGAAATTTGCTGCTTGTGAAGGCTCGAGGGCCTGACACCACTTCAAGAGCGCACTCCAGGATCACAGGTTAAGGTGCCTTCCACGTAAGCGCTCCCTCTTCACGCCTCCAAAAGACCCGACCTTGACCTAGAGGGAATTTCCTTTCTGGAGGAGAACGAGGAAATTCTGTTTCCATGTTAACAGAGGGCCGTCTCCTCCTGTCACTGCTTGTCGCTGTTCGCTCTGTGGGCTCTTGGAGCCCAATTAAGTGCACAAGCATAACAAGGGGAGGGGGCGTAGAAGCGCCAGTGTTCCAACTTGCCTGCACCAGACACGATTCCGTCAACAAATAGTGGAATGTATCTGTATGGAGGTGCAGACACCTGTGGTTTGGAAGATAACCTTTCTGAGTGGGCGTACTGTGCAATAGGAGCGGTGCCGAGACTCCTCCGTGTCCCCTTTCCCGGTTGGATGGCCTGGATGCCATCGGCCCAGGCAGAGGAGAAAATAACAGCGGGGTTAACTGTTCGTGCAAGTGTAGTAACAGTCTTTAACAGAAGAAGAATAATTACCTTTGTCTAGATTTCCCTGCTGTAAAATGTAAGAACATAGAGACCTTCTGCTGCACCGTGCTTCCCTTCGGAAACCCACGCCGATGACGCAGAGATACTCTTTGATTACAAGCTAAATTCACATTGCAATTTAGAAAAAACTCATTACTATTGGGTAGATTTCGTGAATGTATCTGATGGCTTCCAGGGCAGTGTTATTAGGTGGAAAACCTTAAGGCCGTGGAGATTTACAGCTCAGGAGATCACGGAGCATGAGTGGGTGCAGCCCCCCCCCCCACACACACACACCCGTTGTCCAGCTTCACGATGACAGGAGGTATCCGTGTAGCAGAAGGAGGCGCTTGGGAGGAGCGGCTTCATTGGAGACAGAAGCTCCTGTGAGCAGCCGGAAGCAGCGGTGCTGAAAAGCAATCGCTGGTGTCGAGAACTTTCTTAGCTGAGCAGTGCAGCTGGTGGCAATAAATAGCATCCTGATAAAGGAGGGTGTTCAATCTGCCCCAGAGCCTCGGACTGTGGCAACTACCACACATAATTTATGAGGCTGCACATGCCAGAAATGGATTGTCCCCCTATATATTTAGAAATAAAAATGCAAAGATTTCAATGGGAAGAATAGATCTGAATAAAATCAAAGTAAAATTTAGAAGATCCTTGCTTTTTAAAGTACATCATGATGCTTAACATTTTAAAGACGCTTTGGGGGGCCTCGCTGTTCAACTGTGTCCATTTCTAAAAGAGATGGGGGCTGTTGATAGCCCAGGAGGTCTTAGAAAGCCCCGCCTCTTCCCCAAGCAGCGCGAAGGCCAGCGCTTGCACTGACGACCTAGGGCCTTTCTTTGCAAGAGGAGAGCACGTGCTCTCACATAAGCCATTAATGAAACCCAGTCAACTCTGCACCACCCTTAATACCGAAAGAACTGTGGAAAAACGACGAACCAGAGAAGCCACGTGTATTATTATTAGGAAGGCTTAAACACGGGGCTCGTCTGATCTCTTAACTCATTGGCTCTGCACGAGTCAATAAGTTATTAGTTTTGACATAACCAGTGGTTTATTTTACCTTCTACTGCTGCTCTTTGTTACATGTCCTATTCATACCACATGTTATTGCTCTTTATAATTATCGCGGAACATAGCAATTGCCCAGACCGTATCACATCCCGCTGGGATAAACAGTGTGGATGAGAGGCCAGAAGAACTTGCCTTTGACTTGAAGTTTATTCCTACTGCTTTCTTTACATGAGCAAGATTTTTCACTGATGTCATGCACAAAACTAACTCTGTGTCTTAGTGACTATGGAGCCACTTTGAATAGCACTTTATCCAGGCACTCTGAACGCCAATTTGTTTTCTACTGTGAGGCGTGTGCTCAAGCCTGTGAAATGAATAACCGGTTAATCTTTTAAACTATTACTCAAGATAGAAATCTACTGAACCCGAAAGCAAAATAGCGTATGTCCACTGCTGTTTTTGAAATGCATTTTTCACACTCGGTCTGTATAACTGTTTATTAATGTTGTATTTTTGTTTTAGAGAAAGAAGGTATGGTAAGTTCACATGTCAATGAGCGCACATATTTTATCATTGTGTTGATAAAATTTGTTTATTATTTTGTTTGAAACTTGTTACTAACAGAGACACTGAATTTCTGGTGTCTTCATGATGCTTTATGGTATGTAAACCTATTTCCAAATGGATATTACTTTAATCTGTTTTAATTATCAGTGCGAACCCACTCTAGATAAGGACAGGTGTATTTTAAAGCGTTATGTCATAAAACGGAGAATGACTATAGAGTAATGTGAAAGTTTTGACGAGTTCTAATTGGTGAAGAGAAAAACATTGTAGATAATCAGAAGGTATGGAACTACGAGTGAGATTTTACTTGACTCTGTCACCTTAACTGGTTGGAACCAGATGGTTTCAGACATATTCTGTATGAAACTGATCAAGATTTGAATCCAGTGGCTTCTAGGGAATCCTAGGCAGATGCCATCGGGATGTGTTTAAAAGTTAAACAGCAGTAATGAATTCCCTTAAATGTCTCTCAAAATGCATATGATTCTCCCAGGCCATATTTTGATTTTGTGTGCAAGACTGAGAGCTCTAAGTCAAAACAGAGGAGTAGAGTTATTTTAGATTTTAAATCACTCTCATACATGTTCTTTCCCCAAGTCAACAGCAGGGAAAATTCAGAAGTTTATCTTGCTTTTCAGGGAAGAATGCACAGGCATATGGTGAGCATTACTTATCATAAAAATATGGTTGGTTATAACCGAGACTTGCCTCTTTCTTTTTTTTCTTCCTGAAACCATTACCTCAAGGCTGAACTAACCTGACGCACATGTACAACATTAGAGAAAGTGGTGACAAAACTCCGTGCCCGCGTTCTGCACATGGGAACTAGGGTACACCTTTCCAGTTGGGTAGGAGTGGGACCTGCACCAGGTACCATTCAGAAGCGAGGCAGGAGTGGCCTCTGCTGATCCTCGCGTAGAAACCAACCAAGTAAACTGACATTTAGGATAAGCCGAGGTTCCTTTTGAAAATAAGACAGTGGCAACGCTCTTGGTACAGTCTTTCTCTGATGGTCCTCAAGTTTCTCATTGTTAATAGAAGACATGCTTTCCACCACTAGTAAAGTTCTTCTGGTGGGTGAACAAGGTGACCCTGGGCATACATATGCCTGTGGTGACGAGTCTCAATTCTTAAGTCTCTGAATTGCTGCCCCCACCTCCCTTGAGTGCTGGATTCAGATTTTCAACTGTTCACTTGTCCCAGTAATTCTTCTGGCTCCCCATGCATAAAACACTGACTTTTTCTTCTTCCTTCCTTCCTTCCTTCCTTCCTTCCTTCCTTCCTTCCTTTCTTTTTCTTTCTTTCTTTTGTTTCTTTTCTTTTTCTTTTTCTTTTTTTTGAGACAGGGTCTTGCTCTGTAGTCCAGTGTGGGACCCTGACTAGGCCCGGGATAATTGAAAGTAGAAGGTGGCTCATACTTCGATAATCTCATCTCTGGAGACCAGCAGGAGCGGAGCCCCTCCCTCTTATCCCAGGCCCAGGATGGTACGCAGCTCAGGTTTCATCCTACCCAAATTCCTAATTTTCCCCTACCCCAAGACCCTTACCAGAAATCACATGACCAGGTTTTGAAAGCCCCACCACACAAATTAGGCGACTCTTAGACCCCAAACTTCCTCCAATCAGTAAATGACCCTTGACCTACTACCCTGGCTGACCCTCCTCCCTTTAACTGCTTACAAGCCTGGCCCTCACCTCCAATAAACGAGCTGTTACACTGATTCAGCCTCCCAGAGATGATTCCGTCCTACTCACACCACTGGAGACCCTGTTTTCCCCAGACTTCGTTGGTTCCTGATCCCCGGTGGCCAATGGTGGCCAGGGACCCGAGGACACTGACAGTCCAGGCTGGTCCTGAACTCACTATGCAGCCTAGGCTGTGCTAGAACTCACAACAATCCTCCTGCCTCAGGCTCTTGAGTGCTGGGATTACAAGAGTGCACCGCCACACCCAGTTACTAACAACTGACTTTTTTACAGAAACATTTTTTTTTTTTTTTTTCCACGCTCCATGCCTGGGAATGCTGGGTATGTGTTTTTACACTCCGGACTCTGCAGATCTTGCACTGTAGTGATTTCTCCCTTTGCTCTGGCTGTTAAGCTCTAGGATGAACCTGTCTCATACCAAGTAATCATACTGAGTGACATTCCCACTTGTTAAAAATTTATTATTTTGGGACAGGTGTCTTGCTAAATTGTACAGGTTAGGCTTGAATTTGTGATTCTCCAGCCTCATCCTCCCAACCTGCTGGGATTTCAGGAGGGTACCACCACGCATTGTTTCAAATTCTAAATCTTTAAATGTAATTTTCTTACCCATGTTCTCTTTTACACATTTGAAGTTGTGGGGTTCTCCCTTTTCCTCAGTCACTATTTCTATTTGTTCTTTTTTTTTCGAGGCAGAGCCTTGAACTGTAGTCCAGGCTGGTCCTGAACTCACTGTGGAGCCCTGGCTGGCTTGAAACTCACAGCAATTTTTTTTTTTTTTTTTGCCTCAGCCTTCCAAGTGCTGGGATTGCAGGTGTGCACCACCACACCTAGCTATTGTGTGTTGCTGGGGGACTAAACCTAGGGACCTTGCCCTTCCTATACAAGTGCTGTAATCCATGAGCTACACTCAACCCATCATTTTCCTGTTAAATAGCCCTTGACATTGGTCCTTGTTTCTTGCTCAGTTGCTACTGCCTCAAGTCTGGGAGGCCATCTGCTTCCCTCATCCTTCTCTGTGTAGTATTGTTCTGGGGACTGAACCCAGGGAGCACCGATCTATATTCCCAGCACTTTTAATTTTTTTGTTGTTCATCTTGACTCAGAGTCTTGCCAAATTGTACAGGTTGGCCTCCAGCTCTTCGTTCTCTTGCCTCGGCCTCCAGAGTAGCCAGAATGGTAGGCAAGCCCCACAATACCTAGATGATCTCCTTTGAATGTCACCTCCATATTTCATTGCATGACTGTGACTTTCTGCTTAGTAATACAAATAGTATTACTACTCCTTTGTTTAAAAACTTTTACTTGGCTTTGTACTACTTCCCGTAAGCTAACATCTAAATTTCTTCCCAGTGTAAAAGACTCTTCATCATCTGTCCCCAGTTATTTTTCTAGGCTCTGTTCCTCATAACTCCATGCAACTCATTACCCGTAAGTGCTAGCGATGTCCTGCACATGCTCTGTTTGTCTGACAGCCCTGTGTCTTTGGATTCACTGGTCTCTTTGCCTGGCAAAAGCAATCTTTGTGCCTTAACCTTTGACCCCATCTTTCCTAGGGAAAGAATGCCTCCTCTGGAATCCCTAGCTCAAGTGCCATAGACTTTAAGAAATGCCTGGGCTTCAGAAAGTAGTCACTGTCTTCTCCGTGACAAGATTTTCCACTATGTATTTTAAGTATTATTTTTTTTTAGTGGTACTTTTCCCCTTATAAAACCCAAGAGCTACGAACAATAGTTTTTTTTTTCTTTTTTAAATTCCATCTTCATATCCTTAGTGTTCTCAAGGCCTGCCATATTATAGAGGTTTATAAATCTTCATTAAGTTAATACCGAAGGGCATATGACTGAATAAACAAAAGAGTCAATAAATCTTTTACCTCTGGTCAGTAAGAGATATAATAGATTTTGTGGCCCTGTCCAAAATAAAGGGTGGTTTCAATATTTTCAACTTCATTATGGGTTGTATTGTGTCTTGTATATCTCCCCCATCTCCAACAAAAAAAGTAAAAATAAGTTGAAATCCTAATCCCTAGTCCTTCAAATTGTGTGACCTTCTTTGGAAATAAGGTCACTGCAGATGTAATTAGTTTGGCTGAAGTCATAATGGAATAGGCTAAGCTACTAAATCACTGTGGCTAGAGAAATGGCGAGAGGTGGTCAGGCGAAGCTAGACTCAGATGGGAAGAAGGCCGCATGAGAACTAAGGCGCAGATCAGAGTCACGCGGCTGCATGCCAGCCAGGGAAGGCCCAAGTCGCAGCAAACCACCAGTGGAGACCAGGGGAAGAAGAAGGAGGTTCCCCTTGCTGGTGTTGGAAGTTGGTAGCAACCCCGGATTTCAGGCTTTACCTTCTAGAACTTGGAGACAATAGATTTCGTTTTAAGCTACCTACTTCATGGTGCTTTGTTCCAGGAGCCCTTAGGATCAATCCTCTTTCTAGACTCACTTCGGAAAAAGGGCTTTATTTTTTTGTGCTTTCTTTTCATTTAATTATGGTAATTAATTTCATTTATGCTAATTCCTGAAAAGTTTATGACTCCTCTTAAATATATTAAATAATTGTCTCAGTGGTTTGTCTTTTAATTTTCTTAGCGTCTCCAAAAAACAGAAGTTTTAAGTTTTAATGAAGTCCAGTATGTCATTTTGTTCAAAATAGATGCTGTTTTTTCAGTCTACAAAATCTTCCCCAGGGTCAAGTCTTATCTCAACTTTTATAAACAAATTTATCCATTTATTTTCATCTTCTTTTACCCTTCTTTTTATGAGACAGGGTCTCACACTGCAGTACTGGCTGCCTGAACTCACTCTGTAACCCAGCCTGGCCTTGGATTCAGGACAATCCTCCTGCCTCAGCCTCTAAAGAGCTGGAATTACAAGTGTGTGCCACAATGCCCAGCTGGGGATTCAAACTCAGGTCCTTGTACTTGCTAGGCACACACTCTAACTGCTGTGCTACACCACCAGCCTAAGGATTCATCTATTTTGATTTAATTTTTGCATATGGTGTGAGGTAGGAACTTAGATTAATTTTCATCTTATTAATAATAATAGTTATAGTACCAATTTTTGAAATAATTACTTTCTGTAATAAATTATTTCAGTCTCTTTGGCAAAACCTAATCGACATTCATGGGTCTGGACTTTCGATTCTAGTCAGTTTCATTGATCTATCTGCCTATTGAGCACACACTTACTAAATCTTGAAATCAGGTAATTCTTTCATTTTGTCTTTCCTTTTCAAAATTGCCTGGGCTATTTTAGATCCTCTGAATTTATGCACATAAACTTCAGAATAAACCCACTGTATTAGTTTGGGTTCTTTCAAAAGACAGAATTTACAGATTTTATCACAAAGAATCTATCAGGAAGGCTTAGAAATCCAAGGATAAACATAGTCCAAGATGGCTGCTCAGCCGTGAAGTAGATCTCCCGTCCGGACTGCAGGATAGTCAGTGAGGTGAGAGTCTGCTGTAGATCTCAGGCAAAGACCAAAGCCTGAAGATTGGTGGCTGAATAGCAGCGATGGGCAGGCAGGCACAAGTGGAGATTGGAGAGAATCTGTGCTGAAGATCTGTGACATGTAGCAACTTGGTGTCCATAGACAATTGCAAAGGCGAGAGCTTTCCCAGAGGAAGAAGCTATAACAATCTTCCTTCTTCCTTCCTTTTATACTGTTGGAGTTCCAGCTGGACCTCCCACATCTGGGTGGGTGCTCTTCCTTCATTGGCCAGCCCACAAATTGGTTCCCAATTCCCAATTTAGGCGTGGTTCCTAAATCCTAATTCTTTTTTTTTTAATTCTCCCCTCCCCCATTTTATTGATACATATATGTGCAAAATTTAAGGTTTACAGTGGAGTTGAGCATTTTGTGCACATACGCATTCTGCCAAGGACACAAGGGCTTTCCCACTCTCTTTCTGTCCCTCCCCCCACTTTCCCCTCCCTTCTCAACCACCCTACCCCCCTATTTCACTTTGTTGTTTGCTTTAAGTTCCATAATAGTTGTGATCTGGGACTCTATCAGAGAGACCATTTGATATTTCACCTTCTGTTTCTGACTTACTTCACTAAGCATGATGTTCTCAAGCTTCTTCCATTTGCCCGCAAAGGCCTCCACGCTGTTGGACTTTATTGATGCATAGTATTCCATTGTGTACAAATACCACAGTTTGTGAAGCCAGCCACTGGTCTGTTGATGGTCATTTTGGTGACTTCCACATTTTAGCTATTGTTAGTTGTGCTGCTATGAACATGGGTATACCTAAATCCTAATTCTAATGGAAGTGTGGTTCCTAATCCCCCCCACCCCAGTTCACATAATCCCTTCAATAGTCACACACATCAATATCTTAAAAAAGAAAAGGAAATAAAGATCATTTTTAGTCTTATACTTAAGGTTGCATTTACCTGTAGATCAATTTGATGAGAACTGACATGCTAATATGGTCTATGGTTCAAGAATTTGGCACATATTCTATGTTTCAACCTTCCTTATTCTTCTCACAAACACTTAACAATAGTTCTTGTTAAAACATATTTCTCAAAGTGGAACAACAGTTTTCCCATTTGTTGTGTAGGTCTTACAATACCCCAGATAAGACAATGCAATCCATGTACTAGTGAAAAGACAAAAGAACCAAAAGAAAAAAACAAAAACAAAAACAAGACATCTGATATTGGGCACAAAAAGTTCATCATCAGTCTCATGTAATAATGATCATGTTCACAGAGTATGACTGTATTCTTACGTATGCAGAGGCAAATCACTTAAAAGACAATTTTTCCTTTATAGTCTGAGAAAAAGTAATTCAAAGACACAAAAAAATCACAAGCCAGTAACATTTAACATTGTAGCAATAATTCAGTTGATGTGGAGATATGTAATTTTCATTTGAACTATGTATGCCATAAAAATATGTCTGAGCATCCTTGTTGGGAGACCACTGCCTTGTTTCAGTTTTTTTAAAAATATATTTCTTGGCTGTATCATGGCCACACAACCACAACTGAAGGTTTCATTGAGTGTTTGATGACTGAGTTTAAATGCTAGTTGTGGATTATAAGAGTTTATGGAGTAAATTAAGGATCACAGATGGAGTTTCTATGGATGTTGCAGATTGTGTAGAATTACTTGAGTTGTTTTGTGGCTGGCCTAACTTGAGTTTGCTTATACTTCATGGCTCTATGAATTTAAGGGAAAAATATAGTCCACCTAACCCATAGGTCTGAAATCCAAAAAGTTCTTTAAAATATTCCAATTTAAAAAAAATAACTGGTTTGATGCAAAACCTGATTTTACGTGAGTTCATTTACTTCTAAAAGAGTGCTACACTGTCATGAAGGTACTTTTTGGTCCTATCAGTTAGTATAAATATTCCAAAAATTCATTGCAGAAATATTTATGCATTTCATACAAGATGCAGTGCACAGCCTGCTGGAATGTTACATAATGCATGCTGTGGACACTATATTGTTCTTCAAAATTCAAAAATTTTGAATTCTGAAATGCATCTGGGCCCAACGGTTTTAGACAAATGATTTTTGACTTGTGTGTTCAATTTCCTAATGTCATGCAGACAAGCTGCGGTGAATTTGCAGAATTCATTTTTTTGTTTGGTTTTTGGTCGCATATGTTTCACAAATAGCCATAAAAATGGAAATGTAGAAATCTCTCCTCTTTGGCTGCCTACATTCCATTCTCCTTTTTAAAATAGCATCTGGCTCCTGTTGCAAAGTGGCTTCTTTCCTGTTGGGAGGTTAACTGAGGCATCTCCTCACAATATAGTAGCTTAAAGGGACAGAGTCTCCCCTTCCATACTCCAGGGCTGTAAAGAATTGGGCACATGTGATCCAAATTTAACCATGCAGATGCTCAGGCCTGCAACTCTGACGCATGGAGAAAAATGCCCAGTGACCAACTGACACACTGGACACCATATATGTGCTAGCCCTCTGGGCTCGCTGCTTTGTTTGTAAAGCATGACCTTGCCTGAAAGTAGATACTTTGAGATCTGATCAAGTTAAGATAAGGTTAATGGGTTAGGCTGATCCTTAACCCAACAGGAGCAGAATCCTCATTAGACGAGAAGAGACTCAGGGATACACAGTGAGAAAACCACGTGGAAGTGGAAACCGAGACTGGGATGCTCCATCTGTAAGCCAAGGACAGCCAAAGGCTGCCGAGAACCAGCAGAAGCTGGAAGAAGAGAGAAAGATTTGTCTCCAGAGCCTTTGGGAAAGACACGACCCTGAGGTTCTTCGATTTCAGATCTCAGCTTCCAAAACTTCAAGGTCACAAATTTCCATGGTTTTAAGCCACCTAGCTTGTGAAAATTTGTTACAACAGTCCTTGGAAGCTAATACTCCACCAATAAGTTCTCTTTCCTCGGGTTGATTCTTGTTAGCCAGCATGCTTTCTAATAACTAATGAACTGATAAAAAGCTATAAATTCTTGTGTGGTTTGTAAAAGTTATAAAATATTTTAAAATTCTAATCGGAAATATTTTTAGACAAAAGTTAAAATATTCTACTTGGAAAACTGTAAGTACGAAGGGGGGGTGGAGTAAGAGAGAAAGAGAGAGAGAGGAAAAAATGAAAGGACAGAAAGGAAGAAGAAAAAAAAGGAAGCCAATTTGGAAACTCCGATGCAACACTACAGAGAAACTAAAATCCTAACGGTTTCCAAAAGAAAACACGACGTTGCTCATAGCAACAAATCAGTGAACAGCCAATCAGGGTTTGCCTTTAAAATATATCAAAATAGGTTGTCCTTCACATAGAACAAGTCTTCTTTATGTTATGATTGCTTTCTAAGATACATTACGTTATGACAAACGATCATGTACATTGTTTTGACAATCAGAGAATTTATGAATGAGACACTGATTTGCCTGCAGTGATGAACTGAATTGTAAAAAAAGCATTAACAATAATGATACCATTTAAAATCTGTTTAAGAATTGTGTTACTGTTTTGCTTTCCTTTTAATCAGGAGCAAAATTTTTAAAAAGCAGCCGAGGGGCATTTATTTTGCAGTAACAAGCACCTGACAGCTCTCATGAGCAGACCTGATGCACAAACGCAAAGGTAAGGCTGGCATGTCTCCCCTGCCTCTCGTACGTGACCTGCCACCAACAGTGGAAGATCTCCCTCTCCTATTTATACCCTGCACGTGGGGAAATGTCAGAAACTTCAGCTGCTATTTATTTTCAAGTTTCTAGAGTGAAAACACGACCCTCTTCACCAGTTTTAGCAGAACATGAAGCAATTGGGATTGTGGGCCTACCAATCCCATGAAATGTCCTGTACTTTGCAGGAAACATGTCTATGAGAAACAGAAGTCATAACCACTTTTCTCCATTCATGTCTACAAAAAAAAGAATAAGACAAGTAACCCAACAGGTCACATTTCCTGTTGAGGAAAAAAGAAAACAACTAAAGGGTATGGTAGGGCTTTCCATATGGAAATGTCCAGGTAATTCCGCTGGAAGTGAAAGTGTAGCTGTCCCCTGGCTGGCTATCACTCGAGGACTTGGCTGCGGGCAAGGAAGAGCACCACAGTCTGGCATTTACCTTGTGGGGATTAAAGTAGAGTCTTCAGATTTGCAGGGTCTGAAATTTGATGTACTCAGCACTTTAAGACTCACACAAACCAGCTCACATTAGCTTTGAGATAAAAACCAGAATCCCAACTTCCTTAATTAAAACGTAAGGTATAAGCTGTGCACAGTGGAATGCGCCTATAGTCACATAGCTTAAGGCCGGGGCAGAGGGATCATTTCAGCCAAGGATTTTGAGACCAGTCTGGGCAGCAAAGCAAGATTCTTTTAAAGAAATCATTAAGGTCAGGTAGATTTTGTTTTTTCACAAGCCACAGGAAATGCGAGAATCTAATTTGTCATGAGGAATCCCTTTGTGCGTGTAGAATTAGAGGTTGCGAGATCAGTTGTGCGAGTCAGATTTAAATGGTGTTGCTAACCCAATGCCATGTGCCCAGAAGCAGGACCTGTGAGTCTCCTCTTGGCCACCTGCCTTGTGTCCTGGAGGGGTCACCACGCACGGCGTGCTGCTGCCCTCTCATTCCTATTCTACGACTTCTGGTCTTACCACTCTTCCTCTGAAGGGTCACCTTCTTTTATAGCTATTGTGATGTCACTGGAGAACCTACAGGTGTTGATTTGCTATCCCTGAAGCCCCCAAGCTGGGAGGAAACTTTCAGGTCTTCAGTCACACACTATTTATTTGCAAATCAAATTTTTACATGAAACATTTAAATAGTTCCTAATTAAATAAATTCTGGCTTAGAGGAAATCTTGCTTTTCTCCACGTATAATATTTGGGTGCTAAGATCCTACGGGACTGATAAGATACTCTGCGTTACTTGAGGATTGAGGGTAAATCTTATTGATGGGTACCTGGCCCGTCGTAGACAGTTGGTGAGTGTTTGTTGAGTGAATGAGTGTGAGTGATGAGGGCTACTGCCCTGGTTTTGAAATTGACTTGACATGAAGTAGCAATGTGCATTGATCCAAAGAGATTATCCTGCCCATCACTTTATGATAATCAGGATACTTTAAAAATTAATCAAATCCTTACTAATGAGTAACCTTTCAGGCTCCTATTGTGCCAAATATATTCAGTTCACAGTGAAGAAGTGGTATTGACCTTTGGAATTTGCTGTTTCATTTGAATAATTTATACTGTTTTCTTGTTTCAAGGCAATTTAGGAGGAAAAAAGTACAATGTTTTCTCTGAAAACACTGGTCAATAATTGCAATATCCCGTTTCATGCTACTGTTTCCCTCAGGGCAGGATGCTTTTCTCCTTGTTGGAGAACACTGTACTGGTTCCCCAAGGCTTTCGCCCATCCACGTAACAAACGTATTGACTGCCTTTTATGTGCAGAGCGCGGCATTAATTGTAGAGGTGACAAATATTTGTTACACATGTTTTTCATTTGGAGACATATTAATGGGAAAGCCGACGTCTCCTTAAAACGGCTAGTTATCATTACACAGCAAATACAAGAGGTGAACAGGACATCAGGATCATAAACATCCATATGCAACCACTCGCTAGAGTAGAAGAGGGCCTTTGTGAAGATGTTATTTTCTTTTCATCTTATTTCATTCATAAAACAAAAGCTTGGTGAAGTTTTGTATGCTAAAGCCTATTTTGCTGCTTTGGGTTGGATTATGTAATGTCCTGCACTTTCCAGCTGGATGTAACCGAAAGGTCCACTTCATTGCCACCACCCTCTTCTCGGGACTTTATGTGAGGTGGCTTCAGAACTCGCCTCCCTGGGAGAGGCTGAGCTCTGACGTCCGACTTGATGTCTGCCTGTGAAACTGACACTTGGACTTGGCAGTGTTCTAGAACACATCTCAAACTTGTCTCCAAAATGCAACTCTGCAGTTTTACTTTAATCCACCCACCCACCACTATCAAGCTTTCTTTGACTCTGTGAACGATACCACCATCTTGCCATTTTATAAAACCAAAAGCAAAACATCCGTGAGTCCTTTTTTTGTTTGTTTAAGCGCACCTTCCCTCCCCGTGCCGCACAAGTTCGTTGGGTTCTACTTTCAAAATGCATTCTTTATCCCCCCGTTGCTCCTGATCTAACCTAATCTACAGTCATTTGTTGCCTCTCTTTTCTTTTAACCTCATTTTTTTATTGTGGCAAAATACATGTGATATAAGATGTACTTTTCAGATTATTTTTGATTATGTTTATTTTATTTTGTTCTGTATTGTTTGAGACAGGGTCTTGCTCTGTAGTCCAGGCTGGTGCTGAATTCACCCTGGAGCCCAGGCTGGCCTCAAATTCATGGTCATCCTCCTCTTGTCTTAGCCTCTCAAGTGCTGGGATTACAGATGCGTGCCACCATGCCCAGCTTCTATCTAAATTACTTCTGAGTGCTTACCTCATTGGCATTGCTTCCTCTTCTTTTCTCTTAGTTTCTTGACTCCCGTGAGGTTGTTAGCTTCTCTCCTCCATGCCTTTCTGCCATTATGTTTCTGTCTTAGAGTCAGATCACTATAGACTGACACTTCTGAAACCATGAGCCAAAATGTAACTTTCCTCTTTTAAGCTGTGCACGTTAGATATTTTGTTCCTATAACAAAAATGGATTAACACACTCAGCACTTGAAATAAATGAAATTATACAATATTTCTTATTTTGTGACTCACTTCACACCTCAGGGTGCAGTGTCTATATATCATTCCTACATTGCAATAATATTCCATTGATGAATATACCACACTTTGTTTAACCATGTTTCCATCAAGAAACACCTGTTTCTTTCCCCACCCTCTGGCTGGCATGAACAATGCTGCTTCTTGCTGGTTTTTGCCTCTTCTGTTTTCCTAAAATTTATTTGTCTCATAGCAGGTAGAGAATTGTGGTACCGGAGAAGGCAGAGTCATTGTTTTGAATGTACTTGACCATATGGTTTAGAAATACTTGGAATTGGCTTGCAGGAGAAGTTTTGAGGGGTTTGGAGATACTAGCTATACAAGCCGTTGAATGCTTTGTGTCAAGCTTTATGGGGGGTTCTCGCTGGCACAAAATAGGAATGCAGACAGTGAAGACCCGGCTTGAGAGGTTTCAGCTGGAGACAAGGACTTCACTGGCAATTGGACAAGAGGTTGTGTGTGATACACCCTGGCAGAATGTTTTTGTCTTGTTTTATTTTGCCTAAGTTAAGACTTTTGTGAGAGACTGAGACTTAGGGGAGTGGGTAACTAATCTGGAGAAGGAAATTTCAAACCAGCCCCAAATTCCTGTGGCATGGGTACTACTAGCTGCTTTTAGCCAAATCTATAGAGAAAATCAGGAGCAAATATCATAGTCAAAAGGTGTGAAAAGCTTTTAATTTCACCAGAAAGAAAGCATCCACAAAATTGGAACCACGAAGAGTGTGGTTGCTGAAAAGATTAGAATGAAAAAGACCCCAAGTACTTTGCATTATGACAACAAGAAAGATAGCCCGGAGGCATCTCAGAAAACAGCAAGATCTTACTGTTTGCCTCAAGGTGCAAACATTTCCAGAGGAACATGTAGGACATTGGTTTCCGGGCATTCATTTTACAATGCTCAGCCACCCACTGTTTGAGCTGGCAGCAGTCTTTGGCACCATCCATGTGATGGTGATTTTACAGGCATGCAGAATGCAAGGGTTATGGGGTTGTGGGCTGGAGGCATATCTCGGTGGTTGGTGCACTTGTATAGCATGCACAAGGCCCTTTGATTCCCCAGCATTGCATAAAAATTGGCCAAGTATGGTGGTGTGTGCCCTTAATCTCAGCACTTGAGAGGTTGAGGTACCAGGATTGCCTTGAGTTCGAGGCCAACCTGGGCTACATAGTGAGTCCAGGACCATATATATATGGAGTCATGGAGACTTCCACCTCGATTTCAAAAGAAGAAGTCGGAGGCACAAAAGTGTGCTCTTGAGAGCAGTTTGTGAGGCTGTACGAGGGAAGCCAAAAGTTCAGTGGCGATGCAGAAAGTTGGTGGTGCTAGACACGTGGAAGGTCTGCTGAGAAAAGCCAAGGCTGGTAGCTCAGCCACTCAAGAGAAAGAGATGACGAGGGACACAACAGGCATTACCATAGTGGTAGGGCCGCCCGAGGCCTGCGGGGCTCACATCTCACCACCGACTGGTCTGGATATTGGGCATGGAGCTGCAAGTGCAATGCTTGCCCTGCTGGGTTTCGTTTTTGCTTTGTTCTTAGTCCTTTATAATGACCCCTCTCTTTCTTTTGGAGCGGTAATGCTTATCCTGTGCAGCTCCATGTTGTATTTGCTTTTATTTTTTCATTTTCACAGAGGATCAAGGCTAAGAGTTTGCTTTAACTTTCAGAGGGAGATTTGGGCTTGGATTTTTTTTTTTTTAGCAAAGCTGGAACCACTGAGACTTTGGTCACTCTTACATCATGAGATTGAAATGAGTCTTTTGAAAGGCCAGGGGAAGTATGTTATATTTTAGATCTAAAATGTCTCTGAAATTTCTCAAGTATTTGGCACGTGATTGGATACGGTGGGGCTGAATGTGCTGGCAAATGGTGCTTGAGAGATAAGTTACTGTTGATATGTCACTGGAGATAAGTCACTGTTGACCTGACCCGGACGGGCATATTCCTTTTCCTGGCTCCACCTTTTTCTCCTACTTCCAGGATACCAGGCAGAGAACAGCTTTTCTCTCCTTTGCTGTTCTGCCATGTGGTTTCTGCATTAGATCCAGCCAACCATGGACCAAACCCACTGAAACTGTGAGCCAAAATAAAGCTCTTCTTACATTGTGCCAGGCGTTTCCTCCCAGGGACAGGATTTATGGTTAAGACACTGCCTATATAATTTTTTCCTTGCCTTTTTTATAGCCTCAATGTCACTTTCAAACAGGGTGTCTTAGGACAGTCGCTGTTTCTCCATTAAAATACTTGACTCCTGATTTCTACACCAGTGTCATATAGGGGTCTCCATCCCGCGGGAACCCCCGGAACAGCCGAGGAGGGATCAGACGATAGAGTAACACACCTTTATTTGGTCTCTTATGTTAACTTTTCTTTGAGATAGTGTGTTAATTTTCTAAATACAATACCTGGGCCTTTGAGGAAAGGGACATCATTCTTCAATGCTGTGCTCTTTGCTGACTGTGGCACCTAGACAATAATAGTATAATACACACTGTCAGACTGAGACCCAACCTCTGAAAAGCAGGTGTACCCCTTGGAAGTACTTACGACACAACAGAATCGTATTTGGAAAGCCCTGTCAAAGTCTGTGTGTAATTTCTGTTAAATGAATGTGGATACTCCTACACACTACCTACAGATTGTTTGCTGCGATTCATCACATATTGATGTCAGGAAGAAAAAACAATGTATACATCCTTAAACTATGCACATCTATTTTCAAATTCTTTTGATAGCATTCATATTTGCTTGCTAGCATTGGGAAATATTGTTAAACTTCATAAAATATATTATTAAAGCTATAAATAAATGTTCTGAAATAGTTTTCCTGCCTGCCCTCTGGGGGAAATGCCCACCCCGCTCTTGAGTCCACAGGTCTAATCATGTCAATAACACAGTTCTTTTTAAGTCCCTGTTTGGTCTTCCACCAGTATCCTTATGGTCCATCCACCCACCATCACGATAACAACAGCTGTCTGTCTGTCTTGGAAATGCCTGTTATGGGACAGCCTTTATAGTTTCTGGTATGATCTACTATGTTTTGCTTTGTTTTTGTTTTTGTGGAAAGAAGTTATAAATGTTCTACCTCTAATTTTCCTCCTTATTCTCCTGATGGATATAGTAGCCTCTGATTTTTTTTAATTAAAGGAGATTTTTGTGTTTCGGTTTAACACCAGGAAAGCTTTATCATGCTGCCTATTATGGCTTCAGACAAACCCTCCGTGCACAACCCTCCGCTCATACCTCATCACTCAGGTCATTTATACACAAGAATTTTAACTAACGCCTTTCAGAATCAGAAGATTTCATGCACAAGAAACAAGTTGAAAGAGCTGCATGATAATTTTCCCCCTTGTTTATAAAGTTATTTTAGTAAGTGTGAACAGCTTCAAGAAATAGCTTTTTATGAAAGACATTTTGTATTTTCTGAGTTGAAATATAGCTTACATATATCATAAGTTGCCACCTTTTGGTGAAAATCAAGGTGTTTTGGAATATTTGCTTTATCAACAGTCCTTTGTTTCAACGAATTGATTTTTCAGTTATGTTCTATTAAAATTAAGAAAGAAAAATGATTCTTCAGTTTGTAGAATTTGAATTATTACTCTGGAAACAGAATGATTAGTTTTCGTCAAATTGAAAATTTCCTTTTTCCATGAGCTTTTGTAAAATAATTTTTTGCCATGTCAGGAGGAAGGAGAGAGAGAGAGAGAGAGAGAGAGAGAGAGAGAGAGAGAGAGAGAGAGAGTCCAAAGATGTCTTCATGGGAGGCTGGGCAATTCTTAGCTTTGTAACTAATTAATGTGTGACCTCCTGAAGTTCATTTTACCTCTCCAGTTTGGCTGTGTTCTTATCTACCGAATGGACATGATAATTGTTGTTTCCCTACATATTTGGGAAGTGCCTAAGTTCTGTAATGATACACAGGAACGTGTATAAAGGAGGAGATTTTTGTCATAAAATTTGTTCATATATACAATATTACTATGCAAATGAATTTAACATTTAACAACATATTTCTTTGTTCTATTATGACTACTTTAATGAACTTTTAATTTTCTAACAGTATTCAGATTTAAAGAAAAGTTATTTAGCCCATAATGTTCCCATATACCCCACATCTAGTTTTGCCTATTATCAGCATATCTAAATTATTACTTTAATCCCTAATTTTCATCTCTAATACAAATATTATTCGATATGATAAAGATTTAAAATCGAATCGAGGGGTACCCTGCGTCCTTTTCTGTGATCTCAACTCTACTTGGTCAACGTACAGAGAGTTGTGCATTTTCTGTAAGTAGATGTCTCAGTTCTGACGTTTTTGGCTCCGAGTAACACAAACCACGGACTCAGCTGGTTTAAAGGATAAAACCGACCTCGGATGGTGGGAGGTGTGGAAGGGGAGCTGTCCCTGGAGCCAGGCGTGTTGCCAAACCCGGGCTTTCCCATTTTTCTCCTTCAGTTTGCCTACTCTGCTACTAGTTTCCTGATGCTGCAGCAGTTACGCATCTCCACGCAGCTGCAATCACAAGCAGGAGGGAAGAGAATGTTTCCTCCTTCGTGTTTCTTGATCAGGAGGAAAAATCTTTTCTAGAAGCCCTGCAGCAGACTTTCCCTCAACTTCTACGGTGGAAATTGCATCGTAGGTCCATGCCACACCAAGCACTGGTTAAAAAATGGGGTACTAGGAGTGCATCAGAAGAGCCACAGCGAGCTCCTTGGTATACTTCTTTTCTTTTTAGGAAGTACATGCTATGTAGGGGACGGTAGACACCAGGACACAGGTGATACTGGAGAGGAAATAAGGGTGGGGGTGGGCCCGAAATGCTGCCAGACAAGCAACACAGGCAATTGTGACATGCTGTTAAACTATTAAGAAAAGGTGGGTAGAAGAAATTTAATAAGATACCTAATACTTAGTATTTGGTGATTATGTACAAGATACTATTTTAGAGAGTAGATTCTGTAATGTCATCAAGGCATTTTCTAAACATACTGAGAAGTAATCTATATTTGGGAATTTAATACGGCTGTGTGGTGGCTTTGAACTTTGCAAAGCTGTCTGTTTTACAGATTAAGGTAACACATGCCAAAAATGGATAGAACTGTGTTGAATAAATATTTCACCCAAAGTTGTGAACAAGATATGTATTTTTCTTCATTTTAGCTTGAATATAATTTACTCTTCTGAATTTTGGTTCTTTGACCTCTTTGCCTAAAAATAGTATTTTGAGTAGAAGTCATATAATAATATAGTTAATGTTATATAGTAAACATTAACATTTTCTATACAGTTATAGAAACTGGGAGAATATTATCAAAATGTAAAGAACTCACTTGAATTTACATTCATTTTTTTGTTATTTTATTGATATAGAGTCTACAAAGAGCACATCTTTTTTGGTATATAGTTCTATGACTTTTGAGAAATTAACACAACCATCACCAGGATTTGGAGAATATTTCCAACATCCTGAAAGGCTCTCTCTGGCTCCTTGTAGCTCACTGCCTCTAGTTCACCCCAACTCCTGGAGAACACTGCTCTGATTTCTGTCCTTATACTTTTTAAAAAAAGAATATTTTATAAATGGAGCCACACAATATATAACCTTTGAGCCTGCTTCTTTCACTTGCTGTGATTCATTCAAGATTTGTCCTTATTCCAGTTGTCATGGTTTGGATCTGGACTGTCCCCAAAAAGACTTATGTACCTATGGATCGTGTGCACTGTGGGGATGTGGGGCCTGGCTGGAAGGGGCAGATGCTCGGGGCTTGACCTGGAGGGGCGTGTGCTGGTTCCGCCTTCCTCCCAGGCTTGTCTTAGTTCTGTCGTGCTGCTGTGAGGATCTTCGTCCCTGGAGTACCAGCTCTGGCTCCGGCTCTGGCTCTAGCTGTGGTCCCACCAGGTGATTCCACCCTCTTTCAGCTATCCACCCATGAACGCACTGTGATTTTCTGAAACTATAAGCTAACATAAATCTTTCCCCCCTAAAGTTGTGCATGTTGGGTACTGAGTCACAGTGACAAAAAGTAACGAAGGCCATGGTGTACACTGGTTGCCAGTTCCTTACCATTGTTGAGTGGAACTCCATTGTACAGGCATACCACACTCTGTTCACACACTCAGAGGCTGATGGACTTTTTGCTTGTCTGTAGCTTTGGCATTCATGAATAACAGAACTATAAATATTTGCAAAAATAATATTTGGAAAAATAGGAGTAAAATTTCTGGTTTAAAAGATAACTGCATTTAGGGTTCTTAGAGACTGAACAACTGTTTAACTATAGCATTTTTATTCCCAATGGCTGTATATGAAAGTTCCAGTTGCTCCACATCTTTCTCCAACATTTCTTTGTGTCAGCTTTTATAGGTCACAGTGACATCTCATTAACTTTCATCACTCATGACTAATGATATTCAGCCAACTTTTACATGTTTACATAATGTATCTCTTCACTGGTGAAATAACTCTTCAATTGTTTTACTGATTGGGAATACTTAGACAAGCTACCTAACCTCTGTGAACTTCGATAATCCTATCTGGAAAACAATGGTATCTAAATTTTATCAAGGATATACTGGGTTTAGATTCTATTATTAGTGCTCCACATAGATTAAATTGTTTAATCTTTACAACTTCATACACAGGTGTCTCCACTGTTAGAGATGAGACAGTTGGAGAAGATGAAGCTAAGTAACTTGCTAAATCCACACAGCTTGTGCCAGTTGGATCTATCATTGCAACCAAGATACCTGGTGCCATTGCTCCTAGGCCCTGACCATCGTTATTGGAATCACATGCACATTATTACATGCCTAGCACAGTGGGCGCAGTTCTTGTCCTTGATACACTTTGGATGTGCTGGAAAAATGGAAAGGGGGAAAATTGGACAACGTAATTCAATTGAATAATTCAGTGAAGATAATATTCTGTTGCAGAGATGTGGAGTGGAGGATGGAACAATGTTGATTGTTACTGTTGCTAAAGTTTTGTTTCCACCATTCTCTGTTGGGGCTCTTTACTCTCCATAGATAAATTTAAAATTCTGATGTCAATATGAATAATAATGTCCCTTGAGGCTTCTGTCTGGTACAGACACTTGACAGATTTTCAAAGAATTCTATAATATAATGCATCTGACAGAGGTGTTCTCCAATAAATTCCTGGATTTGTTCCCTCTTTAAGAAGAATTAGCTTCCATCCTGGCCGTCTTAGAATTTAGATTGCTTAGGGATGAGTGTTTTGGGATATGTCTTCAGCAATCAATAACTTTGTTAGACATTTTGAACATCTCTTCCCCCAAACACAGAATGAGAAATTACTAGGTGTGCTGTCCTAGTAATTCAAAAGATTGCTTTGTCAGTTAGGAGTGCATTGGGATGTGGGTATCAGAATAACTAATGAAACAAGATGAGTTTAGTTTTTCTCATCTAGTGAGGGTGACACCAGTAACAACGAGCTCGGTGGCTGTGGCGGATTCTGCTGTTTTCTTCCCTTGTGGCTGCCGAAGTTCTCACCAACCTATCCCGACATCAGACGGGAGGGGGCGAACAGATTGTTTCTCTGCAACCTCACAACGCGTGTTCCCTTTTATCTTACTAGCTAGATTTTACTCCCTGCTCAATACTAGATCAGTCCACTTAAGCTATAATAGAGCATGTTCTTCTAGCTCCTGGTTTGAATGGTATTCTACTGGAAAGGATAAAGGTGTAAGACAGAGAAAGAGACATAGGCAGAGAACAGGTTAACTCCTTTTCTGGGCCTTTATTCTCAGGACCTACAAGCTCTTCTGGAACTGACCTCATCCCTCCTAGAGTGGCCCTATTGGCTCCTACCCTGCGTTACGGAGAGCTTCCAATTTTATCCTATGAGTGGTCGTGGTTTTCACAGCAGTTAAAAAGTTCCTTCTTTACCACATTTCCAACTACCTCAACACATGCTTATGGGCTAGAAGGGTGAATGAACAAATATTTGATCACTGTGTAATTTGATGTCACTGTGTTGTAAAAAATCAAGTTTATGTCATAGTCAACTCAAGCCCTCTAAGGGAAGTTTATGTCAGGCTTCACCTGTTGCTGTTGTTTGTTTTGTGGGGCTGGGCTTAGACCTCTGGGCCTTCACACTGAACTACAGTCCCACCTTTAATTTTTTTTTTTTAAATTTTGAGACATGATATTCCTAAGTCACACCAGGCCCAGCTCATGTTTTTAAGAATGTATGATGTCCAGCTGAGTCTGATGCCAATTAATTTGAAATTTTCAAAATTAGATACTAAAAGCACCTGGGTTATTTTCATACCATAGAGTCTTTTGTGCAAATTGAACACACTGCAAAGTTAATCTCAAAAACTGTGACTTCTGCTAAACTTTCACTCTGTGTGAGTAATAAACATCCCTCGCACCTTCAGTGCTGCCTTCCATAATTTATGCAACATATTTGCAAACAAGGAGTCGTTCAGGGCGTTGTGAATCTTCGCTACTGCTCACAACCACTGTCCTCGTCTACAGTTGAAGTTACAGGTGTGGACGGTGCATGCAGAGGAGCTCACTGACAGGCCAGGGTGGCATTTTTGTCTCCCAATACTGCAGGAGACACTGCTAACACTCCATGGAAAGACTTTCTGTAACTTGACTGCAGGCCAGTCTGGGTGCATTAGCTTGTCTTTGCTGGACAAAACACCTAACGCCTTGAGTTAATAGGAGAAGAGGTTGAGTTGACTTACAATGCCAGAGGCTTCAGCCCAGGAACAGGCGGCTCCAAGACAGAGACGGGATGGCTGAGGGAAGCTGCCACCTCATGGTGGCCTGAAGGAGACAAAGAAGGAAAAGGAAAGACCAGAGCGAGAGGCGCCCTTTTCCGGGTTGCACCTCAGAGACCCACCTCCCCAGCCAGGTCCCCCTCCTACCAGTACAGCCAGCCATAAACTCATCAATGTATGAATCCATTGGGAAGCACAGCACCTTCCAAAAGGCCCACCTTGAAATACATGAAACTTTGAAGGGACTTTTTATACCTAACCTCTAGCATTGGGCCATTTATACCATAATTTAGTTTTCATGATTGTCTGGGAGTACATTTTAATAATGCTAATTTTTTGAGACAAGGTCTCACTCTAGAGTTCAGGATGGGACTGACTTCACTATGTAGCCTAGGTTGGCCTCAAACTCATGGCCTCCTGAGTGCTAGGATTAGAGACGTGAGCCACCACACCCAGCTAGTATGTAGTACCAGGGAATCAAATCCAGGGCAAGTATCCAGTCACTGAAACACACACCTAGCCCTTAATAATTATTAAAAAAATATTTTTCAGTTTCCAGATAACAATTATGAATAGAGATAAGACTTAGTTTCTGCAGAATAAGCATTTTTCAAGTTTCCTTTGTCGTAAAATAAATAACTTCTGTAAGAATTTCTGTTCTTTGTAAAGGACTAAGAGCCTTCATCTACATGGAGGGGTTCTATGCAGCTCATTTGTTTGCAAAACATTACACAGCCCCCAGGGGAAGGGAGCTCCGTTCCCTGACCAGTGCTCTTGTCGGCGGTTTCAGCGGAGAGGAGACAGTCGCCTTCCCCATCTACGAAGGGCCGGCGCTTTGGGAGGGGGCATCGGCGTGTGTTCCGTGGCTCACAAGTAGCTCAGCCGGCGGCTGATCCAATGAGGTTCCCGACTAAGAGTGGCCCACAGGCAAAGTCATACGTTAAAAAGCCACTTCCGACACTGTCACAACCATCAATCAGAGGAAGATCCAGGGACAAGGCAGAGATTCCCCCACATTCCTTTTGTTCCGCCTTCTCCATTTTCTCAAAGATTGACTTCAAATAGAATTTTTGCTTTCTTTCACGACTAACAGTGGCCCATAAAAGGGATTTCAATCCCCTTAAAGAAAGCTTTTCCACGGTGACAAACTCACACACATTCGGGGACTCCGCGGGTGCACGCAGCCTTGGGTCGTCAGGGAGATGTGTAAGGACTGCCAGGTTTCTGTGCTGGGTTGCCGTTGAGGTTCTATTTACGGCTAAGACGGTGGTCAATATCAAAGGAAACACAGGCTCACTGTCTCTGAGCCCCTCCTCTGAGCGGAGGAATGGGGAGGTAGACATCTATCCGCAAAAAGAATTAGCGTGTGCCCACCTTTAAAGGAGGCTCTAGTCCCACCTCTCTCTTAATTTTTGGAAATACCTTTTTCTTAAACTACCTCATAGTGATTTCTGTATGACCATGCAAAATATACCTTTTAAGTGCTGTATTTCACTTATTAAATAAATGCTCGTGATGGCAGCAATAATTTATTAGTAGCAAAGAAACAACTATAATATTTGATGGTACTAGTTTTACTAGAGCTATGATTTATGATGTATGTAGCCCTAATCTTAGTTACTCCTCGCAAGAGAATGGTGTTCAATTTTCAAATGAAGAAACTGAAGCCTTAGCAAGTGTGGTCTTTAGTGTCATGAGACAGAGATTCCAGCCTGCTTCCCAAGCACGTCCCAGGTAGCAGGCTCTCCTGACAAGGGCTGTAGAATGGGACATGCTGGCTGTTCCTGGTGGTGATCATTTGGTTTACAAATCATCCTTTTAGGGAGAGAAGATGGTAAATACAACATCCTCAAAGAATTTTCCCCCTAGTGGAAGAAACATCTAATATGTAACTTGGCCAGAGGGAGCAAAAATGTCTTTGGTGTTTCCAAGTTCATTTTTAGTGGCACATCCTTAGGCAATGTAAGACGTGGGTTGTTGCCAAAGATACTTTAAGATACTAAAGTACAAATGAAATGAAGGCTATTTCTGCCAAAAAGGCAGATGATTTCGCCTGTAGAGATAGATCATGGTGTTGGGGCAGTGCCAAAACAAGGCTTTGCCAAGGTCTGAAGAACGCTACTGAAAATATTTACCATTATACCCTTTACCTTGGAAGTTAGAAACGTAAGTGGAGTATTAAAAATTCCCTGAGAAACACAATTTTAACTTTACAGAAGAAAGCATGGTGAACAGAGGGCTAGGAGGTTGGCATTTTGGTCCAGCCACTCATCACACAGCCATGTGACCTTGGAAAAATCACTCGGCCTATCCAGATTTCAGTTTTCAAGTCTATAAAATGAGGACTCTGATGCTTTCTTACTCTAAAATTCTTAGTTGAGGGCTCGAGCTTATTCCAAATTTGCTAAGAGTTCAAGTTTCCTTTCTAAACACCTCTTAGGAAATTATCAAGGAGTCAGCTGAAAAGGTCACTCGATTCTCACTGAGCATCTTTCTTCACTGTGTGTCTCATTCTGCCAGAGTCTCCTGTGTCACTGGGAGACACTGTCAAGGACAGTGGGGGAGTGAGGATGAGTACAATTCACTAAGACGGATTTCCTACTAACACTCGATGTAATCACGCCCACTTCACCTCCATTGTTCTGCTTTTTGATTATCCTCTATGATGTTTTATCAATGTTTTCACTTAGCTCAATGTTTAAGAAATTGTAACTGTGAAAACTAAGATGAATTCTTCAGCTGAAGTTAGCATAAAATATATTCTTTTAGACTTTTACCTATTAATTTTCCACATACAGTGGCTGTCATTAATTTAGCTGCCAGAATTAATGAACTGATACAATTAAAAGGTTCTAGGAAAATCATTTATGGCTTAACAGTAAGCATATTAAAATCAGATTACCATGTAAAGCATACATATCTTTCTAGTCCTTAAAGATATTTTAATACCTTGCTATGGGAGCATATTTTGAAATGAATATTATAAATATACAATAACTACCTCATATGAAGTAGAAAATTGAAAACCAGATGCTACAAAGGCCATGAATTAGAAAGGAGCAGGGTCTGTCACTGATCTCAAGTCTCAAGTCTACTCTGCAGAAAAACACGAACAATCCAAAAATCTTGGGATATGTTAAGACCATCTAATGAAAGATAATCATCAATTCTCAAAGTATTTAATTCAGAGCCAAAAATAGACACTCATTGCTCTTTATCAATAACATCACTTAGTTTGTAGGCACTTAATTTACTGAGAGTAATAATTTTTTGTGCCTTTTTAGCCGATACTTTTTTATATCATGTTCCTAGCTATATACTTGACTTCTCTCAATTCCTAGGCTGTCAAGATGTTAGCCACAGACAGATAGCTCACCTGATGTCACAGAAGCACCAGGAGAAATGTTACTCCTGTTTATATCATTATAACACTGAGGCCAGTGAGTAGGTATGAATTCCATTTCAAATGCTTAAAATTTATTTTTTCACAGAACATGAATTACCCGAGGCTGGAAGGGAAAATATGTGGCATCAGTGTGAGCACTGCTCACTTCAAAGACTGATGGTCTTCACTGCCTATGAGCTTGTTTCCGACTCAGCTGAACTCAGAATCCTCAGAAGCCACACTTAGCACATATGTAAGTATCTGTTGAATGTAACCTGTTTAAAGTCTTTTTAATGCATCACAGGTTTCTCTCTCACACACTGTAATTGTCTTTTCTAAAATTTCCAAATCTTCCGTGTTGTTTTTATTTTGACAAGTAATAATTTATTTTGCAAGATGGACCCTTTATTACATTTTTTAAAACTCTCCACAAGCTGAAACTAGAGGTGTAGTCCTGTAATCCCAGCATTCTGGGAAGCTGAGGCAGGAGGATCACAAGTGTTGAACTTGGTTGGGGCTTCTTCGTGAGGTCTTGTGTCAAAATAAAAAAACAAAAACCAGCTGGGGTTGGCCCTGGGCTCGATCCCCAGTACCACCCACGTACGTGCACACAGATGCCCCACAGTGCCTCAGGTTCCTCTAAGTACATATTAGAGACTCAATAAATGTTTGTGTGTTAGGTAGCCTCCATACTAGAAGTGCAAGACTGAACTGTCACATGCACTTTGTAATGGGGTCATTTCTCTCCAGATACTCATGGAGGAAATGACACATGAAAGGTCACCAACAGGCAAAATCCTGGGAAACTGGAAGAGCAAAGAAAAAACATGGACATTCCAATTTCTTTTGTGTCATAAGTTTCCAAAATACGAGGAAATATGCCAAATGCCTCTGGCTTTCAAACAGTAATGGAATCGGAATTAATGACTACCAAGGGAAACACCCGTTGAGCGGTTCCGGGGCAGTATAGCTCCAAAGGTCAGGTCCTGTTGGCAAATGACCAAAGGCCTCGTCCCTAGCCACCCAACCACGCCGTACCCAGGAGCCTTCTCCATCCACTCCGCGTTGCATGAGAGTATCATCTGCAGTTAATCTAACAGCTTTACCGAGTATCCCAAACTTCTGCATGACACCACTCGGGGCCTGACACGGTTGTAAGGGGTGTGGCTTTTAAAGTAGAAAATAAGGTCTAAAATAAGGTCTTAAGGAAATACAAAAAAAATGAAGTTCTTATTTAGCAATGTAGTGAATAAACAATATTTCTCTAAGGCCAATTTGAAGGCAAACAAATACGATGACGTGAATTGCCCCTTAGAATAAGAAGGGATCCTAAGATGCTCTTCGTAGATTTGCTTTTCGATTTTGATGGTCTCTAAAGTAATACTGTAGCCATAACATATAATGCTTTTCTCTGATTCTAGCACACGTACCTATTTTTCAGCTGAAGAAAATGAAAACAAAAGGTTCCAATTATTTGCTTAAGATCATTTTGCTGTGACATTGCCTGGACACTTTCATCTGGTGCTCTTGGGTTCAAGTTTCTCACAAGCTCAAAAAAACTTTTCCCTCTACTGCTACAATTCAATATCATGGTGAATTTATTACACTCTAATAAAGGTTCAAAATCTAATCATGTCATTTTCATATAAAGCAGCTCAAAATTGTGAAATGCATAAAATAGTCAAAACATCAACACTTTGCACATTTTGACACACTCAAAAAACCTTCAAATTAATTAATGCAGTGAAAAGGTTAATGCAAACTAATGAGAATATAATTAATATAAACATAATCGTCTTTTTTATTCAATATTTATTAAATACTCGCATCATATTAGAAATGTTGTTAGCTATTGGAAGTTGGTGAAGGGAACACAATAAAATGTTGTTTCTACTCTTATGGGGTTTGTAATCTGGCTGGAAATCTTGCATTAAACAAGTGCACAAACCAAATAAACAAGTATTGAACAAACAATGAGTGCACATCTTTCAGTTTTTACTTAAAAGACTACATTTCTTGCAAAGATTTGTCTAAATTTTGATTTGTCTTCAGAAGAATTTCAATTAAATGCAGAAAGCCTACTATAGACACAGTAAATCATTCCTGAATGGATGTGTGCTGAATGTAAAAATGACAAAAGGCATTTTTAAAAGAAACGAGTGCTAGTTAGTCTAGAGATACCTTTAACCAAGGCAGTTTCCAGGCGAATTAATGACTGTTTTTAGGTTAATGGTCATCGGCTTCATGTTTGGCCCTCAATTAAACTCTGAACTTCAATTGTTATTACTTAATTGACTTGGTTATATTTCATGTCAACATTTCAAAATGACCTTCCTTTTAAAAAATAAAAATTACTCTGTCACAGTAGCATGGGTCCTAGCGGGGCCTAATGTCGTCGCTGTCATCTGCAGCAACTTCATGCGGGGGGAGCCTAGAACTTGCTCAGATTTGCTCTTACCAGGGCGCATCCTTCCCTTCATCCCGTGCACGACACGTGACAGCTCAGGATAAGTGCAAGGGGGGGCGGGATGAAGGATAAAAGTATCTATTGCCATGACTATTAAGATGCCAGGTAAATCCACTGAAATTCGCTTTAGTCTGATTGCAGGGGTTAGACAACCTTAACAAATGCCTTGAGTAGCCCAATTAAATGCTGTCATATCTAATCAATAAGCTACATGTATTTTAAGATGTGACTATATGCATCTTTTTCTTACATTACAAGGGACTCCAAATGTTTCCTTGTTGAGGCTATCTAGATGTGAACTTGAATCACTTTTACTCACAAGGAACAGTAAGAATCAGTTACAGGATGAGTTGGATTTTATATAAAGTAGGTATGACCCCAAGATTGAATTTTGCTATACTGAAAGAAACAAATGAAGGCATCAAATGAGCATTGCCCCTCCCCATGCACTGTGGAAAAGTTTCAGAAGTCTTTTTGAAGCACTTTGATCAAGCTTTGAAATCATTTTAGGGGTCTGCTATTGTATGAAAATTGTAATTTATAGTGCTTGACCTAAGCGGCTCTTTGTCTCACGGGCTTGTTCAAAACAATAGCAGGAAAGTGAAAAACACAAGGGGAACCCAAGCTGTTCTGGTTATTATTTAATTCATAATTCCATCTTTCTTCTTTAATCTTTGGAATCCAGGCATGTTCTTAATAAAACAGGTTCAGACCATATTTACTCCTGTGGGAAGGTCAGCCTCGGCTTCTTGATTAGATGACCCAAACTTCTTTGCCACGAGCGACCTCACCTTAATCTGAAAGTGCTTCAGATAGGTTCAGAGAGACACTTCTCTATAAATGGGGACACTGCAGGCAAGGTCCCATTGTCTTTTAGTTTCCTCTTTACTGAAGCTTGCTTTGGTTTTTAACTCTAATAATAATAATAATAATAATAATAATAATAATAATAATAATAAAGTGCCCTTAGGGAGACTTCTCCTCTGGAGCCTGTCACAAGATAGTTTAAAATAGTTACACTTAGAAACAGTCTGCTCCCAACACATCACATGGACAATGGGAAGCCACTCCCGTGTTGAACAGGCTGAGAAATCTCTAACTAAATCAGACATTTAGCTGAATAGCACCACTCAGGCTGAAAAGAAGCTTGAATACCTTACATGTTTTGTTGGCTCCTTTTGTCAAAACACTCACTGAAGGTATAAACCCCATACCGTCTTTAACTCTGTAAAATCTTATGACCTTACTTAAACGTTTTATGATCCTGCAGGTGTCACGCGCACACTTGAATATTTTGGCACCTGAAGGATGCTTGGGCTTTGCTTTCTCCCGAAGAGATTAGGCTTTAACATAGGTACCAGGACCCAGATGAGATGCATTTTTGGCCCTGGGATCATTTTCTAGACAGAAAAAGAGCCAAAGAGAAGTGATATAAGACAAAGCACATGTCTATGTGGAAGAAAACTGGTAAAGGCTAGCGAAGGGGCAGGCGACAGGAAGAGACGGACAGTGAGGAGAAGAAACACGGATGCACTGATGGTTTAATTCAGTGGAAACACCCTGTCTCTCGATGGGACCAGGAGAAAAAGAGCAAACAGCCAAGGCATATTGGTTTCAAAGAGGAGACAATGGGTGTAGCTCCCGGTGGGAGGCGAGTGAACCAACTTCACTCTGGTACCGCAGGTTAATTAGTGTGGCCCACCAGGGACCATTTAGTAGATTACTTCATTGAAAGAAGCTCTAAGCAATCCCCTGGTGGCGTGCATGACTTAATGTAGCCCCCGAGGACCAACAATTCATCATTTTTTCAAGGGTGGAGTCAAATCTTGCAGGTAATAATCAGGTATATCCACCCACGGTTAAAGGAAAATTCCCCTGGAGGTCTACTTTCTACTTTCGACCCCCGAGCTTTTCCTTTTATATGTGACTTTAGGAGTCTTTTTGAAGAACTGACACAGACCTCACTAGAAGGCAACAGAAAAAAGATTTTCAACTCCGTGACTCCCCGAGGGAGGAGGCACAGATAGTGGGAAGGGACCTGTGAAGTCACCCACAGCACTGGTATTGAGTCAGCTTTGTTCCGAGCCAAACTGTGTTCATAATTTAAAGAGGTCTCCATGGGTTCGTGAGAGTGAAGGCCTGGTCAGCCTCCGTAAGGCAGAGCGAACATCACGTAGGGCTGTTTTACATGTACTCCTGCTTCCCAGCTCGGCATGATTCATTAGCGTAGCGTGTAGAAAGCTCCATAAACAAGATTTGGTTTGAACATTAAATGTCCTCATGACGACAACAATAAAAATAACTTGCTGTCTACTGCCCAGGGCTATGTTTATATTGTCTAAATTAAAAACAAACAAGCAAACAACACAGAGATGAAACCTAGGTAAGTAAGAGAAAACACAGGAGGCTTTAAGCTTCCAATGTGGGAATAGCCCTTCCTCCCTTCCTACAGCCTTCCAACTTCAATGGGGCAGATGTAATACTCGTGTTAGCTTTTGTGTGGGAAAAAATCTTACTTCCGAGTAACCAGTAACCTTATCGTAGTGTGCACAGTTTTCTGCTGGTGACTTTCCCATTTAAAGGCCAAATTGTAAAGCCTCATTCATGAAGAGGAGGCGATGCCTTTGCAGGGGAACCTTGGTACCTTCTCACAACACATTATGTCAAGGCTCCAGGTAAAAGAATAAACACAAAATGCGAACACCTTTTTTTTTTCTTTTTAATTTATTTGTGCACGCTAATCATAAATTTGTTTAATGCAAAACAAACAAATTCTTGACAGGGGTTTAACAAGATTTTCAACATATGTGCAGATAAATGTAATTTATTTTTAATAAAAAATAAATGCCATGAAATTTGCTTTTAAAGACATTTTTGTTGAAAACATGTATCAAGGTACCAGACTAGTGGTTTCAAATCCTTCTACCTTCACTCATAAAATCTAGTTGACAAATTTTATGCCGAAACAGAAGTTTGCCCGCCCCTTCTTCCTATTTCATCTTCTCTTCTCTCGAGATTTAATGTAGCTTCACTTCAGAGTTAGGATCCTGCTTCGGACTGGACCTGTCTGTGTCCTTTCAAAGGGGAAGTGACAGACAGCGTTTTGCAAACTCAGTTACCACATAAGCGGAGCAGCAATAATAAATTTAGCCTTTTGAAAAATAATCAAGCAATCTGGGCAACAAAGGTGTTTACAAAAGTTACATTTTTATTAATAATTCCAAAATCGTTTCTGTGACAATATAAAAGTTACACATCATAAGCGGGGGGGTGGGGTGGGGTGGGTGGGTGGGGGATGTAAATCTTTTTTTAAAATACATTTTTGGATGTACAATAAGTTTTAATATCCCAAAAGATAGTTCGCA
Source organism: Ctenodactylus gundi (assembly GCA_004027205.1). Lineage (NCBI taxonomy): Eukaryota > Metazoa > Chordata > Mammalia > Rodentia > Ctenodactylidae > Ctenodactylus > Ctenodactylus gundi. The sequence goes on along the minus strand of PVKB01001076.1, from coordinate 138,252 downwards.
ATTAATTTATTGATACTTTGTTTTTAGACAGAAGTCTGATCTGAAAGATACAAAAATGAAGAAATTAATGTGAACAAATACAAAATCTCCTTTATTTGCAAATTGCCCTAAGTTTATCTCTGGTGCATTTAATTCATTTGAAGCTGAACATTTCTAATGTCTAAACTGTTATTTAACCACGTGATATAAAATGCAGATACAAATAACTGTACAAAATGTGTTTTTAGAAATATTTAGTCATAAAAATACTGGCTAGAGCAGTACTGAGAACTAGCCAACCATGTTTAAAAATAAACTCTCAACAACGTGGGCCCTGAGTTTCAGCCCTCTTTCCTCAGACCCAAGTGACAGAAGTGTACTTTCCAGACAGAATGTCACTAATACTTTTAAGAGACACACGTGAAATGTTTGGTGTTCAAATAAGTATTATCTAAAAGGAAACTCTCATCAAGCATATTTTCGTAGCTTGGCCCGATGCCACAGGAGCCAGGGAACAGCGAAGAGCAGAGGACAAGGACTCGGAGCAGGCTGCTCGGGCTTGCTGGAGCCCACCGGTGAGTCCAAAGCTTGCTACAGGCATGTGTTCAGCTCTCCTCCGGCTGGGCTGATTCGTGACGCGGTGCTGTACCTGGCCTCCGCACGTGTGAGTGGAGGGAGCGAGGGATCGAGCAAGGGAGGAAAATAGAACAAGGTGACTCGGTAATAGGGAGGGGAATTGAAAAATCACACTTCCAGTCTCCACATTTTTTCTTTTGTTCACTACACGAGAGAAACCATCCGGAAGGAAGAAAGATTATGACTATCTATAAACTAACTGTTTGACAGAGACAGAACTGCTGATAATGAGTGGGTTGTGTCTGAAGTTCTTGGCTGCTCACATTAGCAAGGGATGAAGGAAAACAGAAACTCCTGATATGTTTGTCTAGAGAAGCAGTGGTGTGGCCTCACGGCATGAGTTCAGCTGAAGTTCATGGCAGATGTTGCCAGAAGTTTACACTGCAGGAAAGTGAAACTGCTTCCGGATTCACCGCTTCCTCCCAGCGCCTCTTCCAGCATCTTTGGGATCAGGCTGTGCTATGGCATAAGGTGACAATGTCTGTGGGGAAACTGGCTTTGAGCAGGATGCCCCTCTCCCGGTTGCAGTCCAACTCCTGGATAAATCCATACCAATAGATGACCAAGCCTGGCCCAAATCTGCAAAAACACCAGAAAATAATACATACATACATAGTATCAGCATAGCTCCAGTAGACTGCCACCTTGAAGGCATAGCTAAGATAATCGAATGAATGGATCGCCATGTGGTTTATTTTGACTGCTGTCATGCCTGGGAGTAGCTGACCTTATACAAAGAGAGCTTCCTTCATGTCATGTGCCACAGAGTATGGAGCTGCTTCCTTTCTTTCCAGGAACCTAAAGTACTTTAGGTGTAGGAACTACCCGTGTTTCCTTTCAGTAAGGTGGTGTGACCTTGGGTTGATGTGACTACGGAGCCGATGAAGGGTAAAGCCAAAGCAGAAACAGATGAACCGGGGAGCAGTCCGCTTGGGATGCGTCTCCTGCCATTCAGAGGTGCTATTCTAGAAACCAAACTTGCCTACTTTCAGCTAAAGACAAAAAGGAGAATATTTTCAATTTCGTGAGTATGTGTGTGGTGTACTGGGGATCAAATCCAGGGCCTTTAAACTGAGCTATATCCTGTTTTTGCTTGGATCTGGAGGGTCTCCCCAAAGCCTCAAGTATTTGGACGCAGCGGGATACCTGCAGAACTGTGTTCTGTTGGGAGGTAGGCCTGGCTCAAGGGGGCACAGGGGTGGAGCTTGACCTGGAGGGGCTGTGTCAACTTATTGAGATTGGGGGGCACCTAGGCCCGAACTTTGCAGTGTGTGTCACTGACTTGTGGGCCAAAAAGTAATGGAGGGGTACCCACTCTGGATGTGGGTGGCCCAACTGGCAGCTTAAACTAAGTAAAGGAAAAAAGAAGAAGCACTGTTACAGCTTCTCCTGAGAAAGCTCTGCCCTTTGCTTTCCTCTTCAGCCATCATCTGCTCATATCTCACTTGACTTTGCATTGAAGAACTTTTCTCCCACTAGACTACTCATCTGCTTCTACCCTAGCAGGCTGTCCATGAATGGACTGTGTGAGACTTTCTGAATCTGGGGCTAAAAATAAATCTTTCCTCCTTTAAGTCGTGAATGTCAGGTATTCCATCCCAGCCCTGAACCAATAACTAAGACATATTACGAGACAGCTTTTTATTTTTTATTTTGAGATAAAATCTTGATAAGTTGCCCAGTTGGGCTTAAACTTGCAGTTCTCCTGCCTCACCCTCTCAGACTGCTGGGATTTATAGACTGAGTTGCCATGCTTGGGTCTTTTCTTTTTTTTAAGAACAACAATAAACACAACTTAAGGTTTTCTCTGGTTATCATATTTTATTTAAGTACTAAGAGAGTCAGACATACCTCCTATCATCCCCTCTTTCCATTCTTAAGAAAACTCCATAAGACAAACCAGGATTCCTTACAGAAATCTTCTTTCCAGGGCTTCTCCCTCTGCTTACAACCTAAGTGCATTGACAGCATGAAAGCTGGCCACAGGTTCTCACAGAAACAAGAAACAAAGTCACAAAGCTCTGCGCCAAAGTTCAGACAGACAGACACGGGCTTAAAACCTCGACATTTCTAAGTCATGCCTCTGAATTATCTCCAAGTTTGTTAGCAGTGCCTGATCCCCGCCAGGCAGACTCAGGAAGCGGCCCTACAGACGACTCACCCATCAGGAAGTGGAGACCTTTAGGCTGGGTTCATAAAGATGTAATCACTATCAATCACTGAGCACAGAGAGACGCTTTGCACATCAGCTTCACGTTTTTCCTACCGTGAGCACTTAATTAAAGGGCAGCACTACTTCTGGTGTAGTGTTGCAGGAATTTTACAGTGAAATCATAAATTATGAATGTTCGGTTAGTAAAAGGATGTCTAAAAACAGAACTGCTTTCTGTATTCTAACATTACAGCAGGCTGAACCACGTAAGGCCAAAAGCTTTTTCCTTCCATGATTTATTATATGCTGTACTGTACTTGCCAAAACTAACAGTACGGGATGGGCTGTGAGACACTGTGCGCATAGGAACGAGTTCAGTTGGGTGTCACAGGCTGGTTTATTTGGGGATTCACATCACGAGGCTAGCCAACTTGTACTCCAGAGTAATTTAAACTTCTAAGTCCCCTCTCGCAAGGACAGAGCCACGAGTCGTAACTCATCACTTGAGTTTATTCTAGGGAACACAGGAGACTTGCTGCCTCCTACCTAGGGGACACAGGAAGTGGGTCCAATGAGAAGCCTCCAGCACCAGGTTCGGAGTCACCAGAATTTAGGGCTGTCTGTAGGTGCTGTCTTCTTCCTCAGTGACTCCAAGGAAGCGGTTCTTTTGAGTCAGAAGATCACGCTACCTACGCGTAGGTGTGAGCTCCGGTGCTCTAATGTACACAAATTCAGCCCTGAAAAAGAACTCGCTTCCACCTCACAAAGGGTTCTCAGTAACTTCTAATCCCAAACAACTGTTTGAGCCCGGAACATATGCCACTGTACTGTAATTCCATAAAGAGTGGTCTGATTTGGATGGATGGTTTCACAAGTCTGGAAAGAACCAAAAATCTGAAGTTCCATGGACCACAGCGAAGAGTCTTCAAACCTTCCCCGCAGCAATGTACCCCTAAGTCACAGCCCTGACACATAGAACAGGAAGCTCAACACATTCTTCCATTTTATTATACAGCCATTCTGGAGACCATAATGTTCTTCAGAAAGGCACTAATATTTTTACAAAGGAAGAAAAAAAATGTGATCTAACGAGTCATGGAGAAGAACAAAAGAATATATGGAGGTCATAAAAAACAAGCCCAGTATTTTAAAGATTTAATAAAACAAAAACACATATCACCAGCACTGAGTGCACGAGGCAGCCTGCACTTTCCCTGAACAGCTAAGTCATAAGCCAAAGGACACGGAGCATGACAGCTCTTTACAAAAATGGCATTTCTAGGGCGAGAAGTCAGGCTGGGGAACACCTCAATGCCCAAGAAAATGGACTTGTTTCACTTGTGAGGTAATAGATGAAATCCGGCAACTCACAAAAAATTTCGCAAGACTGTGAATCTGAACATTTCACGTAGCAGTTCACAACCAGGATTCCCTAAAGGTGGCAACAGATCTACGAACATTTTTAGTAGGGCTTGTAATAAGACACTACCATCTTGCTATGTCTTTATATATCTTCTGAAAGTAAGTTAGGTAACATTAGTTCTGTCATGTAGCTCAAAACCTCTGGCTGACAATATGTGTCTAATTAAAAATGAGGAAACACAACTCTCTTTTTTAAGTAGAGGATGGTAGACAGGCTTTCCAATTACACGGTCTTTGGGTGACAAAAATAATGGGAACTTATTTACTTACTTACTGAGGACTAGGGATAGTTCTGCCACAATTGACATTCCTAGCTCTTTCTCATCTTCCTAAATTTCCCAGTCTCAGGTTGACCCTATAATTGTCATCACCTTGCCTTAGTTCAAGTTGTTGGGATTATAAGTAGGTGCTTCTGTGCCCAGCTAATAGGCTCAACCTCCCACCCCCCTTTCTCCTTTTCCAAAATTCGATGCCTGCCCACCCCTGACAGGGGGAGACACATTCAGAAATTTATTGGCGGAATGAACCTGACCGGCTTCCTAACTTTTACTATAGTGGATCTCTGAACTTTGTCCAGGAGATCAGAATCTAGGATTACTAGATGCCGATAAGGAAAACCTTCCAGCAAGCTACATGTTTATGAAGAGGCTGATCACATCAAGCAACTACACAGACCATTCTTTGGTTATCTGAACCAACCAAAGAGAAAGGTTTGGTTGGTAAGCTGAAAGACCAGGAAATCCAAACCAATATTTCATTCTGAAGTGGTGTAAGACAGGGACAAAAAACAAAAAACAAAAACAAAAAACTGGAACTAAAAAAAATTTTTACATAGCTCAAGAGCATGTTTGTGGGTTGAGCAGTTTTACCATTCTGATGCCTATTCTCATTTACTGTGGCACCTCTACACAAGAATGAGATCACTTGGAGGGAATTAAAAACCAAAGAGACTGTGTTAACAGCATGTAAAAGAAAACAAAGTCCCTGGGTCTGAGGGAATGTACAAAGCGAAGGGCTGCTCTCTAATGCATTGCAGCCTCTCTACCAGTCCGGAGACATCAATAATGAGACGTACACACACATCTGCACTGATTCTGTGCGTGCTTTCCTAGGAGGACTATCATTTTAAGGTTGCCGTACTCATTGTCGACCAGGAAGATCAAAGACTCCCATAAAGTTTAGGTCTCTTGGGAAGTAGAGACTGGAATATAAGTGACTTTTGGGCAAATAATTTTGCTTTCAAGTAAAATACCACCACACTGGCAAACCCAACAAAAACCTCTTGAAAAAAAAAAAATAGGAAGCGAAAGTCAGAGCCATGTTGGATTCGCAAGACATGAAAGATGAAGCTTCTCATGAATAATGTGCCTTAAAATGCGCTCAAATGTGTCTCTCTGGTTAGAGAAATTAAATGGGAGATTGTGGACCTAAAGCAGGGTACCTTCTGTGGCTTTTATGCACGCCTGTCTCTTGGGCATATTTATCCATTTTACCATTTGCCTCCTTTTGATCCCGAGACCCTGGTGAGGGCAAAGAGCACACACTATGCACGCCCACACCATCCTGAGGGCCTGGCACATAGCCCTAAGGGACAACGTGCACCCTATGGAGCTGGTAATAATGGGACCAAACAACCCTGGACTGGTTCCTGAATCAGTGGAGGTCTCAAGATAGGAGGGCTAGCAGGACTCAGCCACTGCTTCAGCAGGACATTTTAACACTGACCATGATGAGCACAGTTAATGGCATCCTTCAGGTCACAGTGCCAATGGTCACAGCTGCAATGTTACTTACAGACTGAACAACCCCAATCTGAAAACAAGAAATCCAAAATGCTATAACATATAAAACTCTCTGAGCACTGGATGGTACTTCCGTGGAAAATTCCAACCTGGCTTCGCATGGCGGACTGCAGTCAGCACACAGGTGTGCTTAGCCTATGGTACAAAATTACCTTCAGGCTGTGGTATGAGGTATGAGGTATGAAACATGAACGTATTTCCTATTTTAATCTGAGTCTCACTCTCAAGATCTCAATATGCACATGCAAACATTCCAAATTCTTTAAAAAGTCCTAAATCTGCAAGACTTCTGGCTCTACACATTTTGGATAAGGGAAATGCAGCGTGTATTAATACCTCGGTGGCACTTAACTGTGTGCTAGACATACTCCTAAGCAGTTCAGCTGTGTCACCCCACTTAAGCCTGATGCCAACTCCACGAGACAGGTGCACTTCCTGTCCTGTTCTACAGAGGACAGACTAGGGCACAAGTAAATTAGTAGATTGCCGGAAGTCTCACAGCTGCAAAGTGGAAGAACCAGTCTTGAAGCCCACGCAGTCTGCGATTTTATTAATGATGGAGCGATCAGTTTACTCAACAGGTGAGATAATATCAGACTTTAATCACAAAGAGGGAAACTGCCTTTTGTACTGCTTAGACTGGACCTGGAGTGTTTTGAAGGATTCTGCTGCCATGGGTGAAGGTCATTATTGGCAGCCTGGAACTGACCCAGAGGATAGCCTAGGATGCTGGGCAACAGTTCGAAAAACAGACTGTGTCCCACCTAGAAGTAAAATCCGAGGGGAAAAAATGCTCGCGAGCCTCCCATATTGAGAGTGCTCTCAGCGTGGTGGGGAGGGTGATTCGGACACAAGTGAGCCTCGAACTCAGAGCAGAAGGACTGAAGTGCAGACTTAGGGCAACGCGTGGAAGTGGTTCATAATGAGATTTCGATTTAACACACGAAGTTTTTTTTTTTCCGATTGCGAAACACTTGAATACATGGAATCTACTGCTGCACACAGTAGTGCCTGCACATATTAAATCAAGTTTGCATTTTTGTTAATTAAAAAACAACTGAGCCAACACCTACAAAATGAGGATTCGTACATAAAACCCTGTATATTCCACTTTTTAAAAAACCAATTGATTTGGCTAAAAGCACCTCAAGCTGAGTGACAGCTGCCCCCTCATACAACATGCAGGCTTGTCTTCCCTTGTCCCCACCTCTCTCTGCAATGCCCCAGGGCCGAGGCTCTGGCCAGTAACTCTCTGTCCCTGTCATTTCCCATACCAGGGACTGCCTCATGGAGGAGACCTAACTGTCCACACTCACAGCTCTGCCAAATGTGGGGAAGCACAGAGGGGCTCCTGCTCAAGCAAGAAACGGCAGAGGATGCTTCCTGATGTCCTGCCCACCTTTCTCACTACCTGGCCCCATGATCTTTTGAGTTCTTGCCACCTGAGATGTAACCTTAAGGTTCCCGATGTTGGGTCACAGGGGCATGAGGGTTGTGAGGAAACAGCATGAACCCACTGTGCACACCAAGCATCATCCTTTGGGTGTGGGGATACACACACATATATTTGTTCTCAAAATGATAATAAGATAGTATTCACAGTAGTTTCCAGTCATCATGTGCTTTCTAAGCATATAGAATCTAAAAGCACAGCTGTGATCACATGGGGGTGTAGCACAAATTGTGTTTGTTTTGAAGATGAATGTCAAATCTGGCAGGGTTGTGGAACGTTGGTCTAATTGGATCCTTTTCTTTCCATAGATGGATGTGTTATGCACAGGTGAACAGCAAACGCAACGGAGGGTCTATGACACGGGTAACACTCAGACATATTGAAGATGTGTGAAAATACTTAGCAAAGTTGTAACTAACCTGTCCCTGCACATATGGTTTGTCTTCACAGTGAAAAAAAAAGAGCTGGAAGGGAAGACATTAGTAGCAACTGTACCAGGCCCTACTCAGAGCTCACTCTAGCCAGAGAAGTCTCACCACTGTCAGCTACAGGGATGAGGCACCGAAAGCGTCAGATCAAACTGGGAAACAGAGACTAAAAAGACTCCCAGTGATGGTGCCGCTGGGGTTCTGAGCCCCAACGCAGTCCCAGAGAAATTCCTCTGATGGGCATCTTTCAAGATGGCCTCAGTGAGCCCCACCTCTTGATGATTTCAGGCCTTCGCCTAATTCCCTGTGCTCAGATGGGGCCGGACCTAGTGATTGCTTCTGACCAAGAGAACTGGCAAAAACGATAGGATGCCACTTTGGGGATTAGATTACCTAAGACTGCAGAGTCTATATTGATAGTGAACTCTCTCTGCTGCCCTGTCTCACACATTACGAAAATGCAACTGCCACGTGGGAGACATCCCCGGGACGAGGACCTGCGGGAGTCCGTGGTCAGCAGCCAGGGAGGAAATGCAGCCCTCCCTCACACAGTCCATGAGAAAGTGACTCTTGCCAGTCACCACTGAGTCTGGAAGAGGACCCATCCCTAGCCTCTCCTTCAGAGGAGATAAGACCCTGGGCCGCAGCAGCTTGAAGTACACTGGGAAGCTGAGAACCCAGCTAAGTTATGCCTGCATTCCTGAGCCACAGAGATTGTGACATAGTTTACGTTACCTGCAGTCACTCAGTGTTTGTGTCATTTGTTACAGAGCAACAAGTAACTAATCCAGATACGCCTCAGATTAAGTACAAGTCAGATACTGTGTCTTATGTATGCAGCACAGACAGCCTTGCAGGCTACAGCTTTTTCAGATACAACTGAGCCTGGAATTCAGAGCAGAGAGACTTAACTGATGGACAGGATAAGTAAACAGCAATTCAATGTAGTCAAGGCAAAGCCAAGGTATTACGCATTTTTGTGGAACACAGGACTGAACCCAGGGAGCTCACATGGAGCTACACCCTATGCGCAGCACCCCTTTTAACTTTGAGACAAGTTTTCTCCAAGGCATTAACTTGGGATCTCCCCACCTCAGCCTGCCAGAGTGCCAGGACCACCCCTGAATGTCACTGTGCCCACTTAACTCTAATAGAGCTAATGCAAATAGTCTTTCTTCCTAACTTAGACTGCACAGCAATACCTGCCCTGGCTGTGTGTGGAGGATGCTGTGATTATGTAAAACAAAGACTTTTCCATGTTTTCTCTAATTTTCTGACTTGGGTGTCAAGTTCGGTTACTAAAACAGCCATGTTGTGGGAGGCAAACACCGGGTGTGGAAGGTTACAGACAGAACAACTTGCCGGCTGAGGTGAGTGATGACTGTCAACTATAGAAGAGACATTTCAGAAACGCCAATTGAGAGAGCTTGTGGCTGTTTGGTGTTGGGGAAAACAGACTTTGTCTATCTTAACAGATGCTAAGGACAGTCTAGGAAAACAGATGCTGCTTACATTTTGTTCAGTTTTAAAAAAAGCAGTGAAAGCTGTAATGTATTTTTAAAGACTGTCACCAAGAATGTTTTAAAAATGGTATTTCAGTGAGTAAATTCCCAGTTTTCGAGAAAAATCAAGCTATCCTCAGATAATCCTTGAGGGCTATCGATTGCAAAGGTTTACAGAATACAGTATAAGGAACAAGATGCATCATCCAGTTCACGGCCTTCTCTAACTCTTTGAGAAGCCCGAATTCATGGCCAAAACATTTGGGCTGAACCCAAATTTTGGAAGAACTTGACTCTCTTCAAACTATAAAACTTACACATTATTACACCAGAATTACTTGGATAGTATTTTTGATTATTGAGAAATGAAAAGACCACTTCCACAATCACAATTTTTCTTGAGGTGGTTTCTTCAATGTTGGAACTTAAAGGTTTCTGGTTGCACTATCAGGTTTCGCTTTGCTAAATTAGCCCAATGGTCAATTCCTTGGCTAGTATTCTGCAACCAAGTTAGCTTCTATCTCTCCAAAAATTTCAGGGCACTCCTGACCAATTGCTAGGTCTCTATAGATGCTGTTTCAATCCATATAAAATAATAGAATTTCAACAACCAACAAGGAGATAATTAACATTTACCGACTGCTTATTATGTATCAGGCCAGTGTTTTAAGCCCTTTAAGTATTTGGCACTTGCTAACCCAACAAAGAGGGCATGCGATGAGCCTGGTTTTAGAGATGTAGGATGTAGGACAGCCAAAGGGCCAAGCTTACAACCCCAGCAGACTGGCTCTGTGGCCTGCACTTGTAGCTACCACACTGTTCTGTCTTTCATTACACCTTGTGTTTACATTGCAATTTGTGATAGTTATTCAACTGCAAGAAATATTTATGATACCTGGAAAAATAGAAAAGCAGGGCCCTCCTATGGCTAGTATAAGAGTCTAGCCCATGACTGGGGATCTGTTTGACTAGAGGGAATAATCCTTCTGAATATGAAGTAATTTCACACTAATTTTTTTTCTATTCATTTGTACTTAAGAATCAGCCCATCTGGAAAATACATGGAAAACGCCCCCCCCCCCCCCCAATTTAGACAAAAGAAATGAAACAGATTACACTTGGGGAAGCATATTTAAATCCCTTGACAAATGGGGGAGGAAGATGGGGAGTGAGACGCGCAGAATCACTGCACGAGATGCAGAGAAAAAGCGTTTCATGCCGTTAAAGGGCTCAGAAGTTATGGGGCAGAGGACAGAGAAGTACAACCAGAACACTGCCACAGCCTGCTCAAGCAAACGGCCAGAAACAGCTGGAATAAGTTACGATGAGAAGGAGGGAGCCATGAGCCCAGTGAACAGAGGCAAGAGTTCTCTCTCACAGAAGAAGGCTCAGATTTGTTAAGTGGGACTGGTTCTGACCGGCCCACATCAAGCTCCCAAAAGACCACCAGTCTACAGATATATCTTACGTCTGTGGCTTTTACTCAGCTTACTTATGTTTTTAGCTGCATAAGAAAATACTTTTTGAGAAAATACTCATTTTTAAGTATATTGTTTTCTGAAATGTAATAAGATGGTGAGGCTGGTAGGTCTCATATACTATTATGCAATTTTGCCCCTATGTAGAATGAAGGAAACTCCAGAAATTGATCTAATGCTTTTCTTCTCAATAGCTGAATTGCCATGATTACATTACAAAAAGGACTCCATGCACTAGGTCCTATAATACAAATCTGGATCAAGTCCACAAAACCATTTTCAATTGAAAGAGGGCAAGTGGACTATGGAATAACTGAATGGTTTCCATCAATCTTGTTCATGAGTGTCTTCGTCAAATAAAAAACACAAGCCTAGTTGTATTGATTAAAATCTTTTGTTCCCAGCCCAAATCTTTGATTTTTATTCCTTCTCTAAAAACAGAACAATAAAGAAATAAAAATAAAAGCGAAACAGCAGAAAGTCTCAAACACATATCTATACTTATGTTTTCTTCTCATTTTGAGTTGCTGTGTGGGGTCTTCTGAGGGTGTGTAGAGACATGTGGCTGTTGGAAGTCGCTGTTTCACCATCAAAAAGACTTGCATGTGGTTTCTATGAAGAGTACATTTTCAAACACATAATTTGGGATGAAGGAGAAATATAAAACATCTTGTAATTGTTTTAAAATAAACTCTTCCACTGTTTATTTAGTTTTAATCTGCATGTTGTAGATTGGTTGTGCACTTGTTAATCACTGTTGTATGTATCTCCAGACAGAGTTGTAAATAACTTTTCAGTCCAAGTGAAATACGCCTGCACATGTTTATATGCAAAGTTGTGCGTATTTATGTCTGTGTGTAAATATATGTGCAGTAACAATAGATTAGTGATCATATAATATAACATCATAAAGTTCTGGCACTATGGTCAATTTAATACACAAGGCAAATATTCTTTGTTTAGTACTAAAAATGAAATAAAAATATGATAAATTAATTCATTTACTTTTTTGCCTGTTAGGTTCATCTACTTATTTCTTTTCTTCCTTGGCAGGCTAGTGTTTGTAAATTAAAATTACTAAATAAAGAAAATCCTACATATGAGCTTTCTCATTCAACTCATAGATCTGGTTTACTAAAAATGCCACTTTTCCTCTTTGAGACAACTTAATTCTTACAATTTTGAAGATTAAAAAATATTACTGGCTCACTTCAGGCCTTCAGGGCACAGAGAAAATAAAAGAAACTACTTTATTTTGAGAAACATTTAAAATGCAAATAAAACACACAACCACAATGATCTGAAATTTTTGTTAGCATTTACATAACTGTGTACTTTTTAGGTCTGCATTGAATCACCTGGAAAATACTTAATTTTACTACATTTTTAATCTTCTGTTGTGATTCTTAGCTGCTAGGCTGACAGTTTTTCTAGCCTACTGCAGATAATTACTCAGAAGAGAAAAATTAGAAGCTATTTTGTCTTTATTCCTTTGTCTTTGGTCTCTGTTTTATGGAGAAAAGTTTATTTTTGAAATGGGTCACCCTACCCCCTGCATTTTTCAATACAGAATCCATACAAAGGCTTATGTATCCATCCTGCCTAATGCACATGTCACAAAAGAAAGGCTTCTATCCATTAGCTGCATATACCTTAAATTATAATAATGTAGGAAGAGATCCATCTACATTTTAAATGATCATATAATGTCTCAAATAGACAAAACGCCCAATGGTTCACAGTACGATCATCCTTTGAGCATCAACATAGTAGTCTGAAGTCTCCCTTCAAAAAGGTGAGTGTTAACCTCATTGTGTTTACTGACATGTTGGCCCTTCTGCTTTTGCCCTGGATATAATCACTTACAGTAGGTGAAGAAAAGAAAGGGGGGATTAGAGATCCCAGAGGCATCGAGGGACGATGGGAGAACGAATCATATTCATGAGGTGAGTGAGCGGTGAACCTGGAGGATGAGTTTACAGATCGTACAAGAGCCCTGGCTTCTGTCTCAAGCAAGCACGCATGGAGTAGACAGTACACGTCCACAAATGGAAGAAGAGAGAAGTCCACATGAAATAAACATAAACTGAAAGTAACAAGGTCATGTGTATTTTGCAAACATTAAAGTACTAAGAGAGACTATTTGATGCAAACCTTGGGTACAAATTTTATCTATCTACCTAGAATTTATACCCCAGCCTTCTTCCAAAAGTTGAGTTGGTTTACAAAACTGGTTGTGTGAATTATTACATGTTTTCTGTTATTTCCCCCAGGGAAACATGCCAAAGGCAAACCCATCAGTTCAACTGATTTAGCATTTGATGTCAGAGAATTTATAATTGATTTGACAACCAGAATGGAGAGTGATCACTGAATGGCAAAGCCTGGGCTGATGGTACTGGAGTCCATGCTGGTGCTCAGCACTTAGTCTACCCACAGACTTGCTCTGATAAACTCTGAAGCTGATTCTAAACTTTTCATTTCCAACTTCCTTTCTTTCTTTCTTTTTGCCTTAGCTGAGTATTGGAACATGCATACTTGTACCTTCACAGGGTTATCTTTACATCAATCAGTTTCCTTAGGATAAATTTTCATCAGTGACCTAATAATTGAATTGCTACAATAAAACAAAGTTAAAACTATATCACATTTCTACATTAAATGAAATTAAATCTATACCACATAAATATACTTAAAGTGACAGACATGAAAGCAAATTTAGTTATTTCAAAAATTTTTAACGTACATAACTTATTTACTGATATTTCACTGATTACTAACATACTTTTTTCTCAGCTCATTCTCCTCTAGCTGTTGTCGCTTTTCTTATGGGGTCATCGGTGTCGCTGGTCTCCCTTTCACTTTCTAAGTTTCCTTTAAGTATCCTCTGCAATACTGGCTCAGTGGCTGCAAATTCCTTCAAGCTTTCTCTGTCATGGAAAGTTGTAAGTTCTCCCTTTAAATTAAAAGATAATTTTGCTGGATATAGCAGTCACAGTTGGAATTTATGTTCTTTTTGTGCTTGGATGACATTGCTCCAAGATCTCCTTGCTTTTAGAGTTTGGATTGAGAAGTCTGCAGTTATACTGATGGGCTTATCTTTGTAGGTCACCTTCTGTTTTTCTCTTACCGCTTTTAGTATTTTCTCTTTGTGTTGGGTTTCTAGAATTTTAATTATGATGTGTCATGATGAGGGTCTCTTCTGATCAAAGTTGTTTGGTGTTCTATATGCCTGCAATAGTTCCATGTTCATTTCTTTTCTTAGATTTGGGAAATTTTCCTCCATTATTTCATTAAACATGTCCTTTAAGCCTTTTGTTTTGTCCTCAATCTTCTCCTGGGTTCCCATAATTCTGAGGTTGTTTCTCCTTGAATCATCTATCAGCCATGGTAATGATTTGCTTTCTTTATTATTTACTTTGTGTTCTTCATGGCCTGTATGTTGCAGCTCAGTCACTTTATTTTCTAGGTCTGATATTCTATTCTGAAGTTGTTTAACATGGTTGCTTTTTTTTTCCTGCATGTTTTTCATTTCCTGAATATCTGCATTCAATTTTTCCATATCTCTGTTGTGTTCTTCTCTAATTTCTTGTATTGCCTTCATCATCTTCTGGTCTATCTCTTCTTGGGTCTCCTCTAGTTGCTTTTCAAGGCTTGTTTTTTGCTTAGCTATGTGTTGGTGTAGATCTTATGCTGTCTGTTTTATTTCCTGCTTTGCTTCCGGCTTTAATTCGCTATCTGGGCCCAGAAGTTACCATCATTTTTGCCCTTTTCTTCTTTGGGTTCTCAATTTCAGAATCCCTGGTACCATCTTCTGGGGTGTCAGGTCTTTTTGTATGAGATTTGTTACATTTCCTCATGGTTCTGCTACCTCTGGCTGTCTCGGGTGCACAGGAAAGAAAATGGACCCTGCTGACGTCACTGCCTGGGACTGTTGCTGAGCCCTCGTTCCTGATCTTGGATCCCGGGGCCTTTTCTAGGGGGAGTGCACGCTGTGTTTGTAGTACACACCCCCGCGGGTTGGTGTTTCAGAGGCTGGGACTGCCAGCTGCTGACAATTCCCACTTATCCAGGTCCACGCCTACCTCGGGCTGAGGTTCTGGCCTCTGGACCTTCTTCCGTCTGGTCTGTGGGTGCCGGCAGCTTGAGGCCGTGCGGAGTCGGCTGCTTCTTTCCTCCTCTTCCGATGTGACTTCAGGATTTCTGACCTGCCCACAGCCTCCTCTCTGTTGCTGTGTGCTCTGTCCTCTCCCACCTCCGTCAGATGTTCAGGTCCCCACGAGCTTTCCTCCATCCTCAGCTGCCTGCTGCTCCAGCCATTTGCAGCCAGCTGCGGCGGCTTCTTGGGCCGCGGGGATTTTTTTTTTCTCTGCTTTCAATGATCATGATCCTTCGGAATTTCTGGCCTCCCGCTGGCCGCCTTTCCATTTTTGGGGATGCTCCTCTCTTTCTTAGCTAAACCAAACACGCTTTTTCTAACTAAATTCCTGACTTTTTAAGTGAGTTGCTGAGGAAACATTGTGCAGTGCTGTCCATTTCCAACTTTCTTAATATTAGAAATTAAAAATACATAAAAAGTAAAAAGTTTTTATTTTGTAAATGTTGCTTACTCTAAACATTTTTTAAAAATATAGTCTTCTCTGGTGAAGAATAGGGGATAATTAGGTTCTTTTTCTGTAGCTCAGTTCTCAAAAAATCACAGGGTAACCCAGAGTTCAGCTAGACATTTATCTCAAGGCACATAAAAAGATTTATGTGTTCTGGATACATAAAAGTATGCTTAAAAAAGTTATCGGAATTTTCGTCCCTGCAAAGCCAAATAACTAAAGGATTAAGGGTGATGCATGTTTGCTCTATAAATCTCTCATTAACCAAGTGTGACACCAGGCTTCAGGTCTGTCAGATCCCAACTTGCTCCAAGTGGGTAGGTAAATTGTTCTGTTATTCACAATAAATATTTCATGATTACAAAAAATCTCTTTGGTTAACCATCTCACTCCACTTCCAAAAAATAAACCTCCCAATTTTCAGTATTCTTTAAGGCAAATCCTGATATGGAAAAAAAAAACTACAAGCTGAAAATGTACAAGTTATCTGGAAAACATGGCCAAGCGAAGGAAAACCACAAAAAATACAGACTTCAAGAAAAAAGCAAATATAGACATTCTAGTTTAGCCATTATTAGACAGGTACATCTAGAATATCAGTTTCCTGAGGGCAACTTGCATTTCAGTGGGACAAGAGCCAGCTAGTATTTGTTAAGCAAGTCGTCCTAGCTATGTTCTCATGCCTTGGACAGAATATCTGACAACTTAAGGGAGCAATGATTTATTCTAGCTCAGTTTCAGAAGGTCACAGTCCACATGTGGGCAGCCAGCAATGGCGAACACACACCGTGAGGGCACAGCCGAGGAGCTCCTCACAGCATGGCAAAGGGCAAGGTTGAGTCAGAGAGGAAGAGCAGACCTTCCAGGTCCTGCCCTGGTAACCTTCCCCTCCTGGGTCAAGCCTGGGTGCTCTGCCCATCCAATCAGGCCCTGCCTCTCAGCAGCATATGTGAAGCTTTGGGGGACATTCAGATCCAAACCATAACACATGTGTATGCTTGCAAAATGAATATCACAATAGTTTCCTGCCCAAGAGAAGCTGCGAGTGCTATCATACAAACCCTAAAAAATAAAAGAACAACTTTTGCTAGTAACTTATCGTGTAGTGAAGGATAGTACATTTTTAAAGTGAGAAAATAAGGTTTAAAAATATGCTCGAGACGTACGCTTCTGAAAAGCTAGCTTCCAAATTGCTTTGTTTGCTATTAGGAGTCCATACTTTCTATAGGGTTACCAGGGGAAGTGAGGCTGCCTGGCCAAGGCCAAGAGTGTTATACTATTACCTGGAAGTAACACTACTGATGATTGAAGGGTGGCAGCCAAGGTGTACAGGAAGAAAAACTAAGCATTTTGGAGCCAACTGCTGCACAAGAATGGCTTCTGCTTCTTTTAAATACAATCATTTTAGGCAGGTGTTTGTTTACAGTAGCTTTTATCTAGAAGATAAGATTGTAAAAACATCAATCAAACTGAAGTACTACTGTTCCTGGCCATATCTCAGCAGGTTCATCTGTTTTATTTCTCTTTCTCTTTCCAAATACCTTAAGGTGTTTAAGATGAGTGAACAGATATCAAACTACTAAATCAAACTGTATTTGTGTATGACACATAGATCTCAACTCTTGAACCACAAATATCACCCTGCTCTGGGGTTCGGCAGGGGCCCGTGCAGCTCAGAGCTTTACTTTTCAATAACAAGGAAACTCTACAAAGTGACCTCTGCACCATTTCCGATAGTTCTCCTTTAAGAACAAGAGTCTCTTCCAGCTTCAACGTGCTGGCATGAGGCTTTCAACGTGTGGTGTCTGTGCCCTGCCCTTTCCCCAAGGAGCCACCTACGATAAAATGGCAAAACAGAAAGAGATAATTAATCTCAGCAAAAAGAAATGCAAATATATAAACTTCAAAGGTCAACTTCATAGTTATAAAACTACAAGTCTGTGAAGAAGCAACCAGATTATATTTTAAGCAAATGGCTTAATGCAAGACCTACAAAATGCAGCTTTGAGCTCGGGAAGGAGGAACGAGCAGGCATATGGGACTGATTCCAGAGAGCAGGTGCCTAGAGCACAGAGAGGCCTGACCTAGGAAGCAGACAGGTGCACAACAGGACAACAGCCAGAAAGCCACTGTTGGCGATGGCGGGGGACAAGCCATCCTGAGCTAGATGCAGAGCCCTTGAGCCCACCTAGTGGAAAACGTCCTATCTGTCATCCTTTAGTTCTGGGCTTTGGGAGTAATTTTGTCTATGTGGGTCCCTTCTAAATACAACTAGAGCTAATGTCATATCAACTAGTTAATGTCATATCCCTGCAGTTAACCCATGAAGGACAGTTTCAGCTATATTTTCCTGTCACAGCCCCCTTCTGTGCAACTAGTGGAAGAGACAGATTACTTGATTTTTTTGGGTTAAAATAATTTCAGTGTAACAGTGCTCATAATAGTAATCATAACCAAAGTCAGGCAATATTTCTTGGACAATTTCTATACACCAATTACTATTCTAGGCTCTGTATAGGTATTACTTCACTTAGAAGTCTAGTGAGTAGGAAATAACAGCACCTGTATTTCGATACCGGGAAAACTGCTATAAGGCTATGCTAAACTGACCATGACAATGAGAGGCAAGATTAGGAGGGGTACTAGTTCATGACTTACTGTGTGGCTGGCACCACCTTCACACACAGACACACACACACACACACACACACACACACACACACACACACACACATATATGCATTATTTATTTATTTATTTGAGTCAGAGTCTCACTCTCTAGTCCAGGCTGGTCCTGAACTCACTACGGAGCCCAGGCTGACCTTGAACTTATGGTGAGTGATCCTCCTGCCTCAGCCACCCAAGTGCTGGAATTACATGTGTGCACTATCATTTCCTCTTTATTATATGTCTCATTTAATACGTGCAATGAGCCCACAAGGTAGGAACTATTCTGAATTCCATTTTACAGATAAGAAAAGAGAGACACGGAAGGGTCAGAGCTTACTTGCAAAAGCAGCAGTTTGAAGTGTCAGCCCAGATGTCTGGGTGCAGGGCTGTCTCGGAACAATCACACTGCACTGCTCTGTTCTCTGACTCTTCCAAGTAGTATTTTTCAAATCCTTCTAACATTGCTCCCAAGCTCCTCCCATCTCCCTCTTAGTTAGGTAAGGGGTCCTGTATGTCTGGCTTTGATACACCTGCTTTACCAGCGAGCTTTCCCATATTGCACAATTCTCTCTCTGTAAAGGCGGGAAGACACCATCTTATTTATTTATAAATGAGATCTCAGCATGTTGCCCAGGCAGGTTTTGAACTTGTGGGCTCAAGTGATCCTCTTGCCTTAGACACCTGTGTATTGGAACTAAAGACACATCACTGGGCCTGGATGACATCGTTTTCAATTCCTCCCTTTTTAACTTTCCATGTCTTACTTTCTCCATAAATATTATCAATTTGAGAATAAACTAGCCTCATAACATTTTAATTTGTATACATTCACTGCTCCTTCACTGGAAAAATTTTGAATAACTACAGAATCTAAGCCAGAGGGCAGGAAAGTCAAGTTATACAGTTACTTCTCTTTGAAAACGAAAGCTGGTCAGCCTCAGGTCACCAGGAGGAATTCTATTTCAAAGGCGACTAAATGGAAAACCCTGGCTATTCTAGTGATTTAAATATTATTGAACTGTAATTTCCTGCTGGTACTGACACAACACAACGTCAGCATTTAGGCCACAAGTCACACAGAGAAGGGCCGCACAAGCGAGTTGCAGGGTAATGTTGGAGCAGCTCGCACACATTTCTTCTCAGACCACTAGCATTTTGGAAAACCCTGCCAAGTTAATACTCTTTGTAGTTAATGGTATCAGTGTCTCCTGAAAAAGAACAAGGCAACTCATGTCCACTGATGGATGGGTGAATAGAGGAAGTGTGGTCCATGTGCAATGGATTATTACTAGAAGGAGATCCTGCCACATAGTACACGACTCAACCTCAGACATCAATTATGCTGGTGAAGCAAGTCAGAAAAGGACAGCTAGTGTTGACTTCCACTCCTATGAAATATCCAACATTGTTAAAATGATAGAGACAAAAAGGAAGAAGGTAGCTGCCAAGGGTGGAGAGGAGAAATCTGTCTTTAGTGGGCACAGGGATTCAGTTTTGTGAGATGAAAAAATTGTTAAAATCATACTTTTAAGAATGGGTAAGATGGTATTTTCTGTTACTTTTTTATCTTGATAAAGATAATAACAAAAAAGACAAAGAACAAAAGAGTAATAGAAAGGTGTTTATTTTTTTTTTCAAAAAAGACAGTGAACTATGAATTGATCCTCAGCTGACACTGGGCGGACTGTTTCCTAACTTCCAATGCTCCATAAATCATACAGTAGTAAGTGGGTCCTTGGCGTATTTTTCTGATTTGACAACCAAGGTTCTCAGAAGTGAAGTGACTTGTGATCCCACAGAGGAGACTGCCATCCAGGGTGAGCCCAGCTCCAGCACGCTGCCCCCGGCGGCCTGGGTGCTTTCTCCCCTTTCTCCTCATGCTGAAATAGGGACAGTGACATCCCCTGCCTCCCTGACAAAGATGTCACGTTGAGGGGATGCACAGGCTTTTAGTATAACAGAGACAGGTGGGCTGAAAGAACAGAGCAAAAGAAAGGGGCAAATATCAGGAGGGCTGTGCAGAGGCCCTGCGGGGCAGCAGAGAAGGCAGCTCTCCACTCTCCCGGAAGGCGTGTGAGGAAGTGACGTGATCTTGGGAGGAAGTTTTGAGGCTGAGGTTCACTGAATAAGAAATGAAAGACACTCCGGATGGAGAGATGCACAGAAGGACTGTATGGGGACCAGGCAGAAAAGTTCAGAAAAAAAGGAAGATGGTGTGTGTACACAAGACACAGCTGGAAGGACGGGTGGGAGTGAGGCTGATGAGGACTGAAGGGTGTGGCAGGGTGTACTACGGCCCTTGGGATGCTACTCAAATGCAAAGCCTACCTTGCGACCACATGTGGAATGTGGGGCAGCCCTTCCCCAGGAGGAGAGCCTCTTTCTGGAAACCCAAATACTGCAGGCCAGGTTTCTGTGTGGAGTCTGTGGGCTAAATATTTACTTTGTACAGGGCCAAAGTATCTACTGCAGCTCACTTATTTGGGAGTAAACACATTAAAGAAAAGTATACATTAAAACAAATTCCCGTCCCTTCATTTCCACTCCAGGCAGAAAGAGACTGCCACTCAAAAAAAAAAAAAAATTGGAAACTATACTGAAGGCTCAACTTTCCGGAGTCCTTGGGACAAAGCATGTATATATAAACAGTCACAGTCCAGCTCCATGGGGTTCCTTCACTTTGTATTCTAGGAGGGATCCGCGGGCATGAGGTGAACAGCCAACAGTTTCCTTAGTGAGTTCTGCAGTCACTTTCCTTAACATAACAGGAGTCATTAGTTGAATTTTATGAAGATAAGGACTTCCAGGAGTGAGCTCCCTTCTGATTGTTTTCTGATTAAAAGCGAGACAAGGCAGAGTTCTACTGGCAGGCTCAGAGGGAACCTGCAGCTTTGCTTTAAGGTGGCCCAAAAAGCCCCTGGGGAAGCGGCTGTGGTTTGACTTCACCCAGCTGAAAGCAACCTGTCAATGTGGACAGGAGCTACGGAGCCTACTTTAAACATTTAGTTAAGCTCAAGACTGGGTTTTCTTTGAAAGGCATTTCTGGCTGCCATCTGCCTCATACTGGGTGAAGGGAGGCAAGCTATTGAATGTGGCAAGACTGAGGTCCTGCAGCCAAAGAGCTGGTCCACTCGTGTTGCCATTAGGTGATTAATAGGTGTTTATTTTTAGGGTTGAAACTAACAGGCCAGGCTGAGGCCAACACAAGGTGATATTTGAAGTAATCTATGAGTGCTCATGCTTGTAAGAGGCCTCACCTCTTTTGCACAGTTGTTGATGTAGCTGAAGGCCTTGTTAGACTAGTAAAAGTTAATACCAAAAGCAGAGAGAACTTCACTTAAGTTCATTATAAAAAGCGTCACTGCAAAAACATATCCACCATTACTTTCTAAGGAAACATTTGCTGAAGGAAACACGATAATATGACCACCTAGTCGTAACAACTGGTATTCAACACTAAGTAACAGAGATCCTAAAATTATGTTCAATGTCTTGCATAAGTAATAACTAGGTTTGTTACTGTTTTTGCAGTTTTTTCTTTTTAGGTAGGGTCTTGCTATGTAGTCCAAGATGGTCTCAAACACACGATCCTCCTGCTTAAGACTCCCGAGTGCTAGAATGACAGATGTGTGTCATCAAGCCTGCCTCTTGGGTTCAATATGTATTTTTAAAATAAAATATTTATGCTTTTACATATATATGCTACAGTAAAATCTACACGCATTTATAGATTTCACTTGGATCTAATGGATTTGGAAGTGAAATGGCAAAATGAGGGGTCTCTTATTGTTATGTGCTATAGGTTTAAAACATATCACAATCTTCTATTTATTTGTGCTTGTTTAATGCTTTAACCCCCCCCCCCCCCCCAAAAAAAAAAAAAAAAAGACAGTCTGCTCTTATGAAGGCAAGTATCCATCTATTCAGCCATCACCTGGCATGTAGCAGGATATGACACATGGTAGTGGTGGTCTTTGAACAAATATCTGTGGACTAGCCAAATGACTAGTACAAGGGCTCTTCAGAGTATAACCGCACAGCTCTGGTGTGAGGGTCTAGTCTAGCTAGCTCTTGGGTGTAATAGCACACACAGGAGTGACTGAGTGTCTTGGAAACTGCTAGTATTTGCTTTACTTCTTCACAAGCCTTTGTTTACTGATGAATTTTCTTAGTTTTCCAAGCAGGAAAGCACTAGTGTAGGCTAGTGTAGTTGGTGAAAAGTTAAAATTATTGCTTTCCACACTGTATTTTAAGTCTTGGAGAATCTGCTAGAAGGCTGTTATAGGGAAATGGGCCCGCGATTTTTCCCTTGTAGCCTCAATTTGTTGCCTTAACCCTGGGGGCATGTGTTATCGCAATGCTGGCACATCTTCCTGACTTTTCAGGGCAGTACAAATTCACTTCTAATCGAATTTCTGAAGAGCAACAGCTCTGGGGGAAATGCCCTGAGAATTCGGGGTTGGGAAAGACCGCGGACGCTTCGTATCCCCTGCCACAGTCAGAGAACAAGGTGATATTTTATTTAGACTTCACAGAATGACGGTGAAGATCTTGAGAAACTAAAAGTCCAGCTGTAAAGTTGTCATGTCCACAGTATGACGTGCGAGGCCTGTAATGGGGACGTCTAGGGCAATTTATCATGATGATTTCCGCAGGGAAGCAACCCTTGTGCCTGTTCTCTGTTTGCATGATGGACCCAACACAGATCAATTACCCAAAGTTCCTGATACAGTTATACTGCCTTTTAGGCGTAGGGACGAACCAATCATTAGTTCTCCAGAAAAACACTAACAAGTCATTTGGAAGAACCTTTCATCTCACCCAAGATAACAACATGTTCTAGACTGGAGTTTTCTTTGGTAGAACTAACAACCCTCAGGCCAATTTTGAAGAATCTTCACTGTGATGTATTTGGGTGGTCACTGCTGCTCTCAAACTTCCCACATGAGAAGAGACACCTCAGAATGTCTGAATACGGGTATAGAAGACATAATTTTCAAGAGGAAGAAGGACATGCTATATGGGGCCTTTTAGAAAGCCTTTTGGAATCATAATATGAAATCTAAACTTTGTCTTAATTTAATTGATGAATGGTTAATATAGGGAATTATTACTTTTTATTAAATCTCACTTTATTTGACAGGATTAATATTCATTCAGCAAGTAGTGAACTATGTGTATTTGGAAATATTATAATAGTAAGAAGCTCTCATTTTGTGTCTTCATTTTACTTAGACCCACTAACTTACTTTTTTGTACATTTCTACAGAGCCACATGCCCAATCCTTCACTACTTACTTAAAAAAATACAGCTAGAGAGAAAAGCCTACATTAGATTTATACTATATATTTCCTCAATTTTCTACCTTGTTTTTCATAAGTGCTTATCACAATCTGATTAAACTTATTTAAAATGTTTCTACATTTATTCATTCTAAAGGAATGGATATCATTGGTTTGAGGAAGTAGCTTGCAATTCTGGAACTCCTCGACTTAAGCACGTGTTGGTTTCTCTGGATGACTGTACATAAATTCTTCAAGTTAAATGACAGTAGATCTACAGGGAATCAAGGCACTAGGGACAGTCCCAAGCGCACTCTGCAGTGATTTCTTTCTTTGTATCTTGGTCAAAAGATAGAAAGCATGGAGAAAACCTGGCTACTTTATCTAATCTAGATAGGACTGAAAGGAAGAAAGATCCAGATTAAACAATCAACTTGGTAATAAAGGTACCTTCTTTTTTTCTAGTCGGGAGAAAATAGCAACTTACATTTGTGCAATGCCTTATGGGAGTTTTTAAGAAAATGCTCCTGTGTTATTTAGGGGATGAAGTATCCAGAGAAGCTAAGTGAGCCCCACCAGTCTTATTGGCAAGATCCTGTAGCTAGGATGGAGGTCATTTATATCCCAACCAGGCCCATGAGAGAAGTCCTGGAGCGCTGGTGAACCTGTTGCCCACAGTCCTCTTCTAGCTGAGAAAATAAAAATGAGGCCCTGTATTTGGCACTTTATCTTGAATAGGAAGATCAAAATTAATTTCTATTATTCAGAGTATTTACATGCTATAAATTAGATGTAATTGCTAGGTATCATTAAATATAGTTAAGGAATAATTTTTGTTTTAAAACTAACTGATATATTTTACTTCAGATGCCATCACCTTCTGACAAGCTATTTCTCACTCTGTATCCACAGACAAACCTTTAAATTCTATAAAATGAGTGTTTGTCTGGTACCTTGAAATATCTTAAGGTTAGACTGATTTTTAGATGTAGGATTGTCAGGATGTATTAATTAAAGTTTTAAGAAGTTTTTTTTTTTTAAAGTCATGACTGAGTTTAAACTACCCATCTTTTTTTCCCCTAAAAATATAATTAACATTATATTTCTCTGTAAATGCAGGGCAATATTTTATCCTTTTAGGCAAGCGAAAACACATTGGTCTTGTCCAAGTTTACAATTTTAAGTTGCCTAATTTCCACCAAAAAGTGGATATAACACTAGTTTCCTAATTTATTTACATAATATTAAATGTTACATATAACCTAGTACTTATTTCTTTACTGTGACTTCTATATATTGGAAATTAAATTAAAATAAAAGCACCTAGACCTTGTTTCAAAAGCACAGAGTTTGTGCTTCTGTGGCAGAATGAAACACATCTAAGGACAACTAAAACTAACAATTCAAAATTAATAAAATGTACGCTGTCTGTATGACCACAATAGTGGTGTAAGAATAACAGCAGGTTAACCTTGTCTAATTTGGTTAGTACTAGTAAGCCACACAGATTTTGAGGGGTTAAGCATATTCGCTGTAATCTTAAGAGATTTCTGGATATAATGAGACACAAGATACTGAATAACAGAAGACTAACTTCTGAACTATATATAAGAGATTGCAGATTTTGAAAAAGTTGAAAGGTAAAGAGGACAGAAGGGAAAGACACGTGCAGTGGAACGACAAAAGAGTGCTCCTTATTTCTCTGCATCATTTCAATAATGAAAATGGAAATGTAGGTGAGGAGTATGAAACCACAGTTAAGATTTTGCACTGTGGATTTGAAAAGCTTTGCCCTGTTGAAAGGGTGACAGGGGTGGAGGAGTGACATTTGTTTCAGTAAAGATGAAGTCGCTTTCTGATTGTGCAAGGATGAGAAGGAGAAGGTGAGCCAGACGACGCGCGGGGATGAGAGCTGGAGTGAGACACGGCCACCCCTGCCTGGCACTTCAGGGGTTCTCTTCAGGGTTCATCATCAGTGCTGCAGGCAACTAAAAGACAACATACAGAGCTCAAGAAAAAGGCTGATTTCAGTAAAAAGTAGAATACAGGAGCACAGGCAGGCCTGTTAAGAAAATAAGGAGAAAAAGGCTGTGAGGTATAGACTTGGAGTCGAGAATGTAAAAAGCAGATGCAAGGTGAGAAACGTTGTGCAGCCTGAGAGATATCCATCCATCCATCCATCCATCCATCCATCCATCCATCCATCCATCCAAGGCTAAAGGAGAGACAGGAAAGAGTGACAAGGCGGTGTCTGGAATGGTCTTAAAAATGACAAAGAGGAGAGTGGTCACGCGAGATAAAGATCACGACATCTCTGCTAAGAGGGTGTGTTACAATAGCTGTGACAGCCCAAGGGTGGGGACAACAGGAGCCTTCAGAGAGCAGAAGTGTCTTAGGATGCTTGGTTGTGAGAAGAGGAAAGATAAGAGAGATAACAGGAGAAGGTCCTGGGGAAGGGCCTACTTAGTGGGTCTAACCCAATCTCCTAATCAGAAAACAACTGACCTGGTGAAAGCTGTATCCACAGACCCAATCACCAGACACAAGACAAAAAGATTTTAATTTTGATAAAATAAAAACAAGAAATTATAACAATGCAATGTTTGCAATGCTGTGTCCTTGGCAGAGGGTGAGGTATACTATAAACTTAGTGCACAAACAACTAAAATTTTACGGTCCAGCACAATTTCAGAAACATAATTTTGAAATAAAAAAGACCCACAGATTTCTTAATAAGCAAAATTACGGAGAAGAATACCAGCTTGTGGCAGTCGCTCACTGTGACAACAATGCTGTGGACTTATGGGAGCTTAGATTTTATCTAAAAGAATAAAATCCTAAGATATGAATTTTTTAGCTTTGCTGTGTTGAACTTTGATAAAAATCAACTTTATAATTAAGGACACACAAGCTTACTCTAAATATTCTTATTTGTTTCATTTTAATGATATTTTATTTGTGAATACTGACAATATTTAACCTGGAAACTTATGGGAATGAGGAATAATGAACTTTAGAAATCGTAACAAAATGGGTTACGTTTCTGCATTTAGTATTATATGCTGATCTCAATCTCATTTTTAAAATAGTGGCCACAATTCTGAAAGTTCCCTTACAGGTGTCTCTGCCACCGTTGAAGCCGTGGGTTTAGCTGTTTTCATGGTGTACTGCATATAGAACTAACAAGTCATAACCTAGATGGGTAAATTAAACTTTGGCTAACCATTTTCTCAGTTACAATAAATCCTGTGTTCAAAATATATGGCTGAACTACCGATTCTTTCTGTAAAAAATATTTGAGCTCTTGGGAGGCACTGAACTTCCAATCAGTTATCCGCACAAGGTAATGGAAATGGTTTTTCCATGAGTCAGTGGAGAGCAAGTTTTCAAGAGACAACATGGAGAAAAGTCCCAGGTTCAATCGCCAGCTCAGGCTATAATCGGTTGCTCTTCTCTGGACTAAGGCACGTGTACTGAATGTCAGCATCAGTGTAGTATGTTTCTTAAAGGGAACTCTGCACCTACCTTACGCATGCCTGGGGCTCCAACATACCCAACTCCTGTTGAGAGTCAGTGCAGTCAGTGGTCACTGACCATTTCCGTATGCACAACTAAGGCTTGCTGGTCTACAAGTGCTGACGGCCTAAGTCCTCCTTATCAGCAGAGACCAGAAAACATCAGGCACATTACTGAAACGTGTTGTCATCACTGCTTAGGGCCTCTTTTGGCAAATTACTGAAGTTATAATTTTATTAATGATGGGAACCCAAGTATGTCAGAACCCTCAGCTGTTGGACCTATAGATATTTTCTCCAGTTGGCCAAACAGCCAGGAACTTCTTCCATGCAAATGTTTAGTTGTTTACTCCTTTGTCAGAAATACACAAAAATTAGCGCTGTATGGGCACATTTTGGTAAATTTATACAGCAAACTAAACCTTTCTAGGGCAGCACTTTGATATCTGAAATTCACCTCCTAGTTCAGAAAGACAGTCAGCCTATGTCCTCACGGCCCAAACGCAACACAACTTTTACTGTCACTATTTGAGAGTTTCTCTAGGGCAGGGATGAGCCACACACAGGCAGCACCCGGGGCTCCTCAAGGGGGAGTGATGTTATCTCAAATGTGGCGCATACAGGAACCAGTCTATTTACAGTAACAAGTGTCTTCCCCCCATGCACCAATTAGGTTTATGGCTCTGAAGGAAGAAATAGGCCAAGAGGAGAGAAAGCAAGCATATAAGGAAATCCAGAAAGAAAAGGGGAGGGGGGGGGAAGGTTATTTACTAAGCAGAGTTAAAGGGAAAGATGTGAGATTTGATAACTCAGTATTTATGCATGCTCTAAGACAAGACCCAACTAAATCCGAACAGTAACAACAACGAAAAGAAATACAAGGAAAAGGAAAGAGTTGATTCAGCTAATGAGACAGAATATTCTTCCGTGCTGCAATCGAATAACGGGAATTGGAAAGACTTTGAGCCGAGAGATTACTAAGTAAATGAGGACACAAAACCTGAAACTTGTTGCTAGTTGTTCCTGCTTATTTTTATATTCTCCACACTAAATCCCAGGTATATGGCAAGGTATTTAATATGTTACCTTTCACAGCTGCATTAAGCAAATTGTGCTTGCTAGACCCCAATACCTCCTTCTCTGTTTCAGAGGGAAAATTGACTTCAGTACCCAGTGTCCGAGCCCAACAGTGCCCCAACTGTTAGCCCGAGCGTCCTCACCGAGCTGATCTGCTACCGTCTCCACCTGTCCATCACTTCCTCGGTCCCACTGCACCACCCACACAGGGCACCAGCACTTTGCCAGGCACCATACCTTTTCATCTCATATCTTTCTTTTTGTTCCATGACAGTTATTTTAAATACATTTCTAAATCCCTGCCTGTATTTCCTAGGTGCTCTCTGTATGTTCCTGCTCAGAGATTCCAGCTCTGTTTGGCTGCAAGTCTTTGCCTTGTTTAAACCAGTAGCTTGTGGCTTCATCATGCAGTAACTTAGAAATAAGGAACACTTGGGGGCTTACTACACGAGAAAGGCTGCTACTATCCGGACCAGAGAAAGGTACGTTCCGCTTTGGCAAAATGCTTTAACAATGGATCCCTGGCCTGTAAGAATTCAGTCTTAGGCATCCAGGAGAGAATTAGATAATGTGAAAATTACACATAGCAACTTGCAAAGAAATTTTAAAGAGCACGGAAAAAGAAAGAACAGTTTTCCCCAATCCCAACATAGGTTTCTACACAAAGTCTGCATGCTCTAATTAATCTGCCCAACTGCTGGAGTGCGGTTGTACCACCTTCATCATCTTCAGAAGCACGGTGTACCACTTGTGGTCTGATTTCCAGCAAGAAAACTGCACCCAATTTCAGCTCTTAAACGTGTTTCAGAATATCAGAATTTAACCAAAGCTTTACACAGTCTTAAAAACGGTGTGCAGCTGCTGACAGGTCACTGGTGTCACACTCTGAGTACCTGAGGATAGATTTTTATAGTATTACCTCAATGAGAGGCATGAAAGGGGCTTGGATTAAAAAAAACATCTTTACCTGTCAAACATTATTAGAAAAGGAGGAAAAAAATGGAGATTTCTTGGGATGACCTGACACAATGGCATGTTTTTGAGGTGTACCATGTCCAGCTGGCAGGAATTTTGTCTTTTCTAGAGTAATAAACAAATGTTTAGTATGATGCTGTGCTTGCAACAAGACAAGTTTTATTTTCTTTTTTAAGCCCTTGGCTGAACAGCAGTCTAAGGGAAGTCTACTGTGCTTACTGTTATTTGATAATGAAATGGTATCTGACTGAAATACTGTGTCATAATTTATCTCATTCAGTAAAGCCATCAATGGTCTGGCCAGTTTAAGAATGTCATTTGCATTATAATGCATTCCCAAATCCCTGACAGAAAATTCTTTCTGTACCCATAAGTTTATATCATCACACAAACACACACACATACACACTTGCTTGTGAGTTTTTGCTCCATCTCTCCCAGCTTAAAAAAGTTGTTTGCAACTGAGAGTACAGAAATTGGAAATTCAAAGACATCATTAGCATTTTACAGCTTGGTAGAGAGTCATCTTAAAGCTGGAACCAAAATGCTGCATTATTAGTCAATCTAGAAAATAATTTAACAGGAATGCACCGACAGTCTTAAAATACAGCTTTCACGAGTTTCTTATAAAATCTAAATGGCTGTTGCATCACTGTGTTTTTGCTGATGTCATTCCCTCCCATTCCCGTATATCTCCTCCTGAAAAATTGGTTTTTCCACATCCCTACCATTTTACAGTGGTGTTTAGTTATAGTTTTATCATAACTTTTAAAAATAAATTATCACAGGTGAGAATTACTTTTCTTTTGGAACTTTTTCAATCTCTTTTAGCATACCTGGAGACACCTCTGAAATGCCAGGGTTGGTAATTACTGCACTCATGAAAGAAAACAGGCTCTTACTTCTTAATTAATTGGTTATAATACAAGACTATTTCTGGGAGAGGAATCTCTCTGTGTATACTTGCCAATGCTCTCCTTTCCTCTAAGGAGAATACCTCCTGGGGAAATAAGATTTTTTTTTTTTTTTTTGAGGAGGAGGAGGAAGAGAAAGGCTCCAACACTGTGCCCTGAGGTCAGAGCCTGGATTTGTTTGCTAATTCCTCCATGGCCTGATATTTTGGTAAAGACAGGACCTGGATATGATATGTCTCTATGTTTCTAGTGCTTGGCCCACAGGTCAGCGAAAAAGGGACCCAAGCAAAGACCCCAGAGTTTATGATAATCTATAGTTCTGTCCAACGAGCAGTGTTCCCATCTTCCTTGTGATATCACAGATCCTGGTCTATGGGTCCTTTCTTTTTAGAGACAGGGTTTTACTCAGGCTTACGCTGGCCTTAACTAACCATGAAGCCCACAGGTTGGCCTCGAACTTAATAATCCTTACACCTCAGTCTCTAGAGTGCTGAAATTATACATGTGGTTTTTTTTTTGAAGGCATATGCATGCTAGTTTTTATCTGAACTTTTATAAGGCTGAAATAAATAGCTGAGTTGAATCTCTCATTATTTTCAAAGGAGCAATAACATATTTCTGTCAGATGGAAAGAGATGAATTCAAGATGCAAAGTTGTATGTATGTATGAACGTATGCCTTGAGTTAATGATTAGTTCAATGGAGTAGAAAAAACAGTCCACTGGGAGTGAGATGCTGTCTCAAAACAAAACAAAACAAAACAAATACAAAAAACACACAAACAAAAACACTCCATTAAGAACCTGAGGTCCTAGACTCCAGGCTTGACCATGACTCTGATTTTGAGAAAGAAGCGAAGACTTCTTTATGGACTCTTTTTCTTCATCTGTACATGAGAAGGTTGTATTCGTGAATAATCTCTAAGTCTTTTCTTAGCCCTAGTATGTTAAAATTTCATACTTTACAAGTAGAGACCCAGTGTGAGGTTGGCCAAAAGGAATCTTGAAAAATTTTTCAGCTTGATTAAGAAGTAGCGTTTACCCACCCCCCTAAAAAGAGGCAAAAAAAACCCCAACTCCCCTCCTGCCAAAAAACCCTTGAACTCACAGTTTTAACATACACTTAATCCCAATGGGACGAAACTTTTATTTATTCCTTATTACGAGGTATGAGGCAATTATTTACATTGTAATTATTTAATAAGCATTGCTGTCATGCTTGAGGTATATGAGAAGTACATGTGCATTGGTGTCAATAAGTTTGGAAACATGAGCTTTGGGGAGACCCCGGTTCTTCTGAAACTATATGCAAAATTCTACATAGGAGTAAAGTCATCCAGAGAAAACACTTTAATGAGTATCTAAACCAAAGTGTAAAAAAGTGAAAGAGCAAACTAAAAGAGAGATGAAAGAAAGTTGGAAAACAGATTTGTGGAGAGGCAAAGAGGAAGTGGGGGGAGTGGGTGGGAAGAGGAAAATAGAAGTAAGGATGATTAAGAGGGGATATGTATATGGTCAGCGCCTCAAGCTCACTGTAATGATTCATCATAAATATATACTAACAAACAGAAGAACCCCGTATTTTAGGAACCTTAGCCTAAAGCATAGTCTAATGTCATCAGTTGCCCTCAGTGCCCTTGGAGTCTAACTTAGGTTCTTAGCTCAAACACATACTCACTGTTTGACCCGAAGAAACCTTCAGTTTTCTTACAATTAAATATAAATTACGGCACCTATTCTACAGAATACTTATGAGCATTAATTAGAGATATGCATAGAATTAATGAACAAAAATAATTGGTCCAGAATTCATTTCATAAACAGTACTTAATAAGCAACAAGTACATTTTACTTTTATGGAAACATGAGCATTTCAGCATGAAGTTGACTACTGAAGATGTTCACTGCTGACAGATCAATCTATGGTGGTGGAGGAGGTAGAGAGAGAAGGTGAGATTAAATATGACAGTTTGTTAGGGGGACTCTATGTGTACTAGATTACTCAATTATTAGTGACTGAAGCTTTTGGTTAAACCAATCAGGTAAAGAAATGTAAAATGTTTTGGCTTCCATGTGTCTCATTTCAAATGGGTTTCCTAACTTCTTGATAAACTGCTGAGATTTTCTGATACAAATATTTCTTGGCAGGAAGTCAGAGACTCAACAAGAGGGCCAACTGAGAAAATTTCTGAAGTCCTTCTAGTTCTATGACTCTGAGATCATTTTTTTTCCCTGAGTGAAGAAAATGCAAATCCACTTTCAAAGGCTCTGAAATCTACCCTAAGACCCAAACAGTCTCTAGTCTCTGTGCTCCCACATCTATTCTTCACTGTGACAAGGTACTTTCGTGTACATGGACCTGTGACTCATTCTCCATTTAGAATTCTTCTAAATAGGAACGACTGGGGTTTCTGGATTAAAGATGGAAATGTTACCTGTACTTTCAAAGAAGGGAGGGAGAAGAATTCTGCTGTCCTCTGTACAACTGCAGCATACACGAGGCTAGTTAGCATACCCACGCAAGATTCTTTGCATCAGCTTCTGATGACTGGATTCACACTACCTGATAAATTAGTAGCATTAGACGATCTCTTTAACCTGAATAGCATCCTTCTCCCAAAGCCTTTGGCAAAACGGTAGCCTCTGAGGCCCAAAGAAATCTGGTAATTCAATGAACTAATAAGCACAGGGACTAAAATTTGAACTCAGGTCTAGCTGAGTTACTGTTTCTCCCCTCAGTCACAAATGGTGCCCAAAACTTCGATGGAGAATGCCAGGCAGCTACACAAGTATTGTCTGGGGAGCTGGCTAAAAACTCATATTCCTTAGTTCCTGACAGAAACAATTTGGATTCGTAGGTCCCAGGGAGCTCTAGAAATCAATTTTTAAACTACGATCTCCATTAATTTGGATATACAACCATATTTGGGAACCTGTGGGTTGCAATCTCTGGGAAAAAATCCTCCATGAGCGAGATTTGAGCACTGAAGAAAAACTTGGACTTGGGTGGAGACTGGGTTGTGAGATACTTCTTGTGAAGAGAACCGTCATGTCTGTAAGAGAGTAAGGCAGGTGTCCCATCTCCAGCAGAGCACCAGTGAAATGCGAATAAGGCTGGACAAGAAGCTAAAAATCAGATAACAATAAGTTCATTGTTATGGGAACTCAGTTCATTTGTAGTGATTTCTGTGAAGTCCTGTGTTCAGGGAGACTCAGATGCATAGACTGGTAGCACATGGCCACAGAGTAGAGATACCACATTCAAACACAGAACTTTAAAATAAAAGTGACGTCAAGGCTGGCATGTGCAAGAGAATATAAGACAAAAGTCAGACAAACAGTAAAACTTAATTATCTCCCCCAGCTTTACTTGGTCCTCACAATTCTGCTTTTAATTATAGCTTCATGACTTTTACCTGAATTCCTCAAGTGCAAATGCTTTCTTCTAAAATTTATTTTCATCGTATCTTTAGTGCAATGCAGAAAAGGAATCTTAAATATTTATTTCAGCATTTTATATTTTTATTGCTTTTGTAAACCACTGAAATTGTAGGGTGTAGTTAGAGTGAGTTGGTTCCATCTGCAGTAACTCAACTGAAGAACAGACTCCAGTGTGCACTATGAACAAAGTGACTCACTACAGCTAAAAACAAATACAGCTTCCTCCCCTCCTACCACTAAAACCTGCCAACATCCAAACAACTACAAAATCACATGCTAGGGAGATGGGTAGTATGTTCCAAGACAAATACGTACAAATCAAACTGGGAAACCTCAAGGTGTTATTGATTTCTAAGACACATTTCACAATCAAGTCTTACAGATACTGTTTCTTTGGGATAAGGGCAGGAATAAAACAACTGCAAAGACTGTAAATGAGGAATGGAGCTGTGTTAAAATATTTCAAAGGCAAATTGGAAGGAAAAGTTGGCAGCAGAAGGCAAAAAGGTAAGAAACTATGAAGAGGAGTTTTAGATGCAACGGAGCTTCATTAGGAGCACAGAGCCTCCACCTGTCTCCACTCTCTCGGGCTGCCTCCCAAGCTGCTGCCACGCGTGTCTTTTCCTTAAACGACGGGCCTAGAGCCTCGGACCTGAGACCTTATGGGAAGTTCCTAGCAGCAGTGATGAGAAGAAGAGGAAAGTCAACTGTCATGAAGTCCAAGAACCCTGAAGATTCTTATGTAAGGGTGGCAGAGGATTTTTAATCATTCTTAGGCAGGGCTGAAGTGACCTGGTGTTTGAGATTCTACAACATGTTTCCGAGTGTGGGAGAACATTGCATTTTCACCGCAACAGACCAAATCATGCTAAAATCAGCCTAGTTACAACAGAAGGGATCATACTGGCAATTCCAAGGATTCTAATTCCAATGTTAATTCCTGACTCCAACTAACTGGATCATTAGTCATTCAGTCCTACCTTGCAGTCACTTTACAAAATACAAAAGCTGGGTGCACTGGCAGGTGCCTGTAATTCCTGCACTGAAAGATACAGAGGCAGGAGGATCAAAAACTGGGTTTGGGCACTTCAGTGACTTAAGTGAGACTTGGGCTAAAAATAAAAGGTAAAAAGGGCTGGGGCGGTAGCTCAGAGGTAAAGGGTCCCTGAGTTCATTCCCAAGTTAAACAAACAAAGAAACAAACATAGAAACAAACAAGCAAACAAGCAAACAAACAAACTGTGAACTGGTTGATGAGAACAGAGCCTGGCATACAGTAGACACTCATGAAATGTTCTCTGAATGTTGACTAGATGTCTGAATGGCCTGATAACCAGAAAGCCGGCAGACTTTAAATATATAGGAGTCTTCAGAAAAACAGGAGAGGGCAAGAGTGGGAAATGGATCATTGTTATCAGATGTAAAAATCAACAAACAGGCACTTTAAGAAGGTCTGTCTAACCTAAGATGACTAACATGAGTTTGGTAGGTTATAAAAGGTGTAAGAATTTACATAGAAACTGAGAAAATTACAGAAATAACACACACACACACACACACACACACACACACACACACAATTTCCTTTCTCTCTGTCACTGATCTTGCTATTATTGTTTTTATTCTGTTCATACTTATGTCTCAGTAAATGTTATTGACTGAGCTACGAAAAATATCATTTGTATATTAACACTATAAAAACATGCTATCTCTACAATCAGTGTGATGATGCTCTTTGCTGATATGTATTTTTTCACATAAATATCAAATTCAGAATAAATTTTAAAATAATATAATCTCAAAACAGAAAGTGTGGTATCAGTAATATTGAGATAAAAGATACAAATCCATTGCATCAGAAATTTTTGTAAGTCAAGGTTTACAAATGTGATAGAAAATCCAAATATTACTTCTAAATGAAGGTGAGTTGGCAAAGCAATCTCCTTCATGCTTTAGAAAAATTTCAAAATAGTCCTAAGATTTAGATTTCATTTGAATATGGAATAAAAGAGATCATTATGTTGGGGTGACTGGCAACCACTTTTAATATAATTAAATTGAGTTCATTTTGTCTTTCTTTTATTCAGGGAAAGAATTACCCTTCCTGAAGGCTCTTTGCTGCCTTTTCTCCTTACAAACTTGCATTCAAGGCCAGGATCATATAAATGTCATATGAAATGAGTTTATTTAACTGAACAGCCATATTTCAAAAAACAATGTAATGACAGGAAAAGCAATCCTTTTAACAAAAATAATTTTATCTTGAAGGCTACAGCAAGTGTACGGTTTAAAAAACATATTTTTTAGTTACCTATGACCTTGTGCTGGCATAGGACAAGAACTTTAATGCAGACTTTAGAAAGCAGAAATAAATTAGTTGCAAGAGGGTTGCGACTACTCCTCACCCCAGGGTGGACCACTATGTGAGGAACTACAAATGAAATGGAAGAACCAGAAGGTTCGAGTCCTTCCTCACAATTCAGACCATTCCCTAGGACCTGGGCCATCGTTCCTTCCACTACCCTGAGATTCTATCCCATGGACCTCCGAGGAGACTTATGTTTCTTGCAAGTCCTAAATCAGTAAGAAAAGACTGCCATGCGGTCACAGGCTGGGTAGAAGTCTCTTGAGGAGGATGTGAGGTTGAGCTCAGTACCTATTCTCAAATTCTATTAAATCAATCAGTGTTGTTCAAGTCCAACAGTTACTTCCTGGAGAGTTAACAGGACATTTTGAAGAACTGAAATGTTTCAAAGTACTATTTAAGTCAAATCCTTGGGTAATAGAAAGAAGTAAGTTTCCTAAAAGTACTCCTTCCACATAGAGATTTTCATAATATAGATTTATTAAGAAAAGAGTACAATAGTTCTAATTACTAAATACAAATGAATGAACAATTGAAGTAAATTTCAGTAAAGATCAAAAATATATTAAACTCTCATAATAAAATAGATATTATGGAAAAGTACGAAGTGGTTTTCTATAAATGTCAAAACACTAAAAATTTAGTAACACGGGTAAAATGCTTCTCAGTGGAGGTCTTATAGATTGTTACTCCAGAAACCTGGTAATAAATGAAATCAAAAAAAGCTGCACGTTACACTTCACCGCTATTAGACCAAGACTTGGGCAGAATAACATTCACCTTCTAGTTTTAAAATAAAGATACATCAAAACTCTCAAGTTGAAAGGTTAAGTGTACTCTCTGTGTAGTTGATAAATGTGGGTCTAATTTACTCAGGGCCTGTCATACGCTCTGCTGCCCTGACCCAGGCTTCTGGTTTCCACACGGGCAAGATCTAACCAAGATGTAGGCTCTAGGCCTCTGACCTTCTGGAGGCCCTGTCCATGCCGGCCGAGAGTTCTGGTTACCAGCCGGGAACTCGTAGTTCAAATCAGGACCATGTGCACTCTGCTGATACAACACATGGGTTTGAAATTAAAACGCAACATGATAGAGTGCTTCGGGATATTTTAACAACTAGGAGAGAGATTACAGCTAGATAAAGCTGGGCTTTCGGGTCACGTTTGCTCATTCGTGTTTCTTCCCTTTTCTTTGGACTAGACAAATTTAATTTTATTGTATTTCTTAAGAATTTACTAGAAAAACAAAAGTTTGGTAAGTTATTTCATGGTTGATTGATCTTGGGGAAGTGGGGATGTTGTAAGGTTTCCCTGCGACATGTGTCACCTATTAGATAGTTAGCTTTTTCTATTTCCAACTGAGCCACACCAAATTAATTAGACAGCAGTTTGAATTACAAGCTAAATACAATGAAAAGTAATAAAAACAGAAAATGACATTTAGGTCATCAATAATATTCCTGAGGTAACTTGGCATTGATTTTTCTTGCTTTCTAAGATAAAGAGCTTTACAAGTTGTCACACTGACAGCTTAACCCCAGTCCTTACTGTAGTAACAAATGGGGGATTCAGGAGTGCAAATTTAATAATGTGATAGATTTATTTTCATTTTGTTTCTCACATTGTTGCTCCTAGGAATCAGAACTACGAGCCTGGATTACTGTGCATCTGAGAAGTTCACAAATCACACAGTTCTTATAAAAGTCAAACTTACAACAATTTTATTAACAAAAACCAAAACCAAAACAGAATGGGAGATTCAGGTGGAATTGAAGACAGCTTCCAACAACTCATTAGTCCCTTCTTTTTATTTATTTTCTATTTTTTGGTGGTACTGGGGATCAAACCCAGGATCTCACACAGGTTAGGCAAGTGACCTACCACTCAGCTACATCCAACATTTTTTTTTAATAGGGAAAGTACAAATAATGAAATTATGGTAAATTTGGTATAGTTGCTCTACTTTTCAAAAGAATTTTTTCTTTCTAAATGAAAAGTTAGATTTTTTTCTCATTTTATTGATATGTATAAGTGCAAAATTTAAAGTTTACATTGACCTTGAGCATTCTGTGCACACATATCTTGGCAAGGTTACAAGACCTTCCCCACCAGTTCCCGCTATTTGCCACATTAAGTTCTGTGAGATAATTGTGATCTGGGTTTCTCAGATCAGAGAAAACATTCAATATTTCACTTTCTGCTTCTTACTTCACTAAGCATGATGGTTTCAAGTTGCCTCCATTTCTCTACAAAAGCCTCTAATCTATCTGACTTTATAGATACATAGTATTCCATTTATTCAACTTAATTCAGATTGCCTGGTCTCCTTGAAAATCAATGATTTTAATTACTTTCAAAATTTAAGCACAGGAAAAATCCATGGTGCAAAAATATCTCCTCCCAGTAGCTCACCTTATTGGAGACAAAATTACAACAAAACCAGAAAAGGGACAGATCTTATTTAGATGGATTTCTAGTTTGTTGGCTTTTGAAAAAAGGGCAAGAAAGACTGGTGATTCCCCCATCTAAGTTTAAGTCCCATGTCTGTAATTATCTTGGGGAAAGCTATCGTGATTCCCTTGTCCCCAACAACACAAACACCAGATGGTGACAGGCAGTTGTCTACTAAGGTGAGAAGGTGGCCTTCACCCTAGGTCCTAAGAGGACCCTCCCTGACTTCAAGTACTGTACAGTAGCCATCTGCAGAAACCACAGCATGAAATTTCTTCCCAGACTAACCCCAAGATGGCATTACACGACAAACTGCACTTCGGATTTACAGAAAGCTCCTGGAGGTGCCAGGGTGTGCACCCAGCTGCAAGTGGCCCATATAACTGCTTGTCAAGAGTTCACAATCACAGACAGGAGCTCAGATTACAGGAGTACCTTAACCACCCCGATGAGGTGTCCTCTGACAGGACAGGCAGAATGGTGTAACTGCTCAGTAGATTTTGATACCCAGTCATTTATTATACCCTTAGTATATACATTGCTAGAAGGCAAAGTTCAAGTTTTTTGTCCTGAATAATAACATTCTTAGAATCTTGATTCTTCCTAAAATTCATATTTAACCACCCTTCCACTACCTATCATCCAACCAAATATGAACATCCTGCCACACACAACCAGGCACAGTTCTCTGAACATGCCACTTTCTTTAGTACTGCCAGGGTCCTTGTGTTCATTTTGGTTCTCCTGCTTTCTATCTGCCTGGAATCAGTACTTTATCTCAGATTAGTAGAATAGGGCAGTCTTGTTTGGGTAGCTTTAGAAAGCCTCAACCACTAATGTCAGCATGAAATGGTCCTGAACCCCAGATCTAAGGCTGGCTGTCCAGAAGAAAAGCCACTAGCCAGATGCACTACTAAAATCATAGCACCAACGCCATTTATTTCTTGTAATAGTGTTACATTTTGGGTTACACAGAGCTTTCCTTCCTATCTTAGGAACTACTCACCTTTTAAAGCCAAGTCTTCAAATAATTGATTTCCTTTCTGTTTAGAACTTGGAGATGTGGTTAAACAAATGTCATCAGAGCATGGTGCTCCTAGGATTTAAGAAGGAGACTGAAAAAAGGCCACCCTCTGAGAGTGTGACCAGAGGACTCAACACACAATCCGTTCCTACATTCCTTCAACACGTATTAAGCACAGCTTCACTGTGCCAGGCTCAGTGCCAGGCGATGCAATGGTGGGCAAGATTGAGCTGGTTCCTGCTGAGATGACTGTCATCACCTGTCAGCATAATTCAAACCGAGAGATGGTTGGGAAATGGACTACCCCTGGGGTGAGACTTCAGTCAGAGATTAGGGGAGGTCCTCAGGGACTTTGATAAAATAAATAGACTATAGTCACAGCCTTTTATCGGAAACACTTGGGCTGGACAGCTTTGAGAATTTATCAGATTTAGAAATTTTGAAATCTTGCATGTCACACCATAGCCATAGCGAAGAACAAAGCAGCACCGAAACATATTCACATTTCTGAAGGAAACACATGACTATTTGCACAAAGTACGATAAGTCAAATCTCTTAATGGCTTCATGTGAAATCAGGCTTTATTGTCAGAAATGGTTTGGTGCCACCAAAAAGTTATACTTTTCTGAGCCTTTTGAGATTCCAGAATTGCAGAGAAGGGGCTACATACTCTACTTGAAAATATGTCTTGCCAACTTGAGAATAACTTTTAATCTGGAATCTTGGAATGGAAGAACCAGAGGAGGTCTCCAGTTTTGTCCTAGTCTGCTGATAGATTTCTTAAAAAAAAAAAAAAAGAAAGAAAATTCAGTGGCCCTATGCTTCTCTCAAGTAGCATATGCCTATTGTATTTCGTCAGCTGCTGTGTGTTCAGTTTGTGTGATTCTGTCTCCTGCAGCCCAACCAATTCTTAAGAATGGCTAGAATATGGAAGGTTGAGGCTATTTGCTGGTCTAGAGATTCTGCCAGGATAGAGGCCTGGTAGGATCTCCGGACCAGTGAATAGCCTCAGCTAGAAGCCTGGCTGAATATGTCTTCGTCTAGAGCTGTGGTTCCTAGCCTTTGCTGTGTAACGAAATCAACTGGGAAGCTTTACAAGTCAATGGTCAGGCCACACTGGAGGGCACACAAATCAGAATCTCAGATATCAGTGTGTCTCTGCATGCATGTATATACTTATTATTATTTTACTTTTTCAATTAGAATATAAAAGTATATACAGCAAGAGTCATAAAATACTACACAAAAATCTTAAGCCATTATTGAGATACAGACTGAAACAATACAGCTACACTGGAGTGGGTCAGAGAAAAGATGCTAGCAGCTAGTCTGGCTCAGATTCTTCTACAAATAATTTGAAAAAGAGGCCTCCTGGTGGAATGATCTGCCTATGAACTGTGCTTACAACTCCTCCCTTCCTCATTCACTAAGTGAAGACAATGAGGCCCAGAGAATAAATCTGGTGAAAGTAGCAGCTAAATTGGTGCTAAGACTTGGACCAAAGGACAGATCTTTCAGTGCCGAATCCAGTGTTTTCTTCCACTATACTGCAGGGCCTCTAATGGCTCAGGTGGTGCAACAAAGTATAAAAGTACATTTCCTCATGAAACTAATCATGTCGCTGACCTCTCTGTCTTCCTCAGCCTGCTCATAAAATCCATAAGGCCCTGCATGTGGAACTCACGATGGTGAGAAACAGCAAGGACAGGTAATAGGAATTAGCCCAAAGACTGACAGTCATGATGAACACAAGATCTAATATGGGTTACTTTCTCATCCTTAGATGGTTTCCTATAGAGAAACTTTATAAATGTTTGCCATTTCTCAATATTATGATTTAGTGTCATGTATTCAGAGCTGGGGCCTTCTGAAGGTGATTGGATCATGGGGGTTACAACATTAATTCACTGGTGAGCTTATAAATAAATGTGTTATTATGAAGAGGGGCCTGGTTGGAAGTTCAAGGATTGTGCCTTTTTTCTCCTTTCTTTCCCTTTTTCCTAGTTGTCAAAGGTTGAGCAGCTTTTCTCCATATGCCCTTTTAAACATGATGTTTCCACCTCAGGACTAGCTAATCACAAACTGACTCCCCCCAAACCTTTCTTCCTTTAAGATGTAGATGTCAGGTATTTTGTGCCAGCAATGGGAATACTGACTAGTATAATACAGAAAATTGGTTCCAAAAAATGTGGGGTACTTACTTGATTGTGACACTACCTGACCATGTAGCATTTAGAACTGGCCAGAGTGAGGAGCTAGAAAAGTTTGGATATGGGCTAGGGAAGTTCCACAATGCTGTAAGAAGAGCCTGACAGGTGATTCCAGTAGGAGCTCAGAAGACCAGATGTCTGATAGAAATGTGGACAGCAAAGGCCAGGCTTATAACATTACAGATGGGAGCAAGCATTCTCCTGGAAACTGGACAAGAGGCTCTGCATGCGACATTCT
The DNA here is from genome assembly GCA_004027205.1 of Ctenodactylus gundi. Taxonomy (NCBI): domain Eukaryota; kingdom Metazoa; phylum Chordata; class Mammalia; order Rodentia; family Ctenodactylidae; genus Ctenodactylus; species Ctenodactylus gundi. The sequence continues at coordinate 96,631 of PVKB01001076.1, read as the reverse complement.
GGCAAAGTACTTGTCTACATTTTTCCCAGGGCCTACAAGTTTGTATGAGGCTGAATTTAAAGGTGGTAGACTATTTGACGTGGTGGAGAAATTTGAAGGCAGCTCAACATTCAGGCAGTGGCATGGATATGTCTGGATGCTTTCAGAGCTGCACTGAAAATCAGGAGCAAAACCCAGAAATAAATGATGAAATAATTTTGCATCTTGGCTAAAAAGGAAGCGCCTGCAAAGTTGGGCCAAAAAAGTGTGGTTGCCAAAAAGAGCAGAGCCATGACAGAGAAGTCAAGTACTTTGTACTGGGACAAGAGGCAAGATATCTTGAAGGTATCTCAGGAGATGACCAGATTCTATCTATCACAGGCTCAAAGATGTCAAAGCGTGTATTTCTTTGAAAGATTTTTTTGAGAAGAGGTGCCATCTTCATTCAATGCTGCCCAGGGAAGTGTTTCTCTAAGTCCAGCCATCTAGGCAGTCAGATATGATACAGCCATGGTCAAAGGAGTCCCAGCAATTGGTTGAGTTGGCAGCAGACCCTAACATCCTCCATGTGATATTGGTTTTATGGGTATACAGAAAGCAAGTTTTAAGATCATGGAGCCTGCCATCCAGATTTCACAAAAAGGCCTAGAGACAAAACAATGTGCTCCTGGGTAGGGAGGTGGGTGTGTATGAAGGGGTAAGAATGAAGTCAAAGGGATATTGAGGATCCCATGTTTGGAATATGAAACATCTACAGAGAAAATCAGCAGTTAGCAAGCAGAGCTTGCCTAACAGAGATGCTATATGGGTTGCGACCCACCAGGCAATGGCGAGGGGAGCCTAAGGCCCCTGGAGCTAATATGTCACCATAATCTGCCTCTGGTGCCGGACATGGAGCTAGATGCAGGATTATGCGCTATCGGTCCATTTTTTTTCCTATTCCTATTCTTCCTTTTTGGAATGAAAATGCTTACCCTGCCCCACCATTAAGTACTTAAGCTTCTTTTTGATTTTTACCAGGGCTCACATCTGAGAGCTTGCCTCAAGTCTCAGGGGCGACTTTGGAGTGGCATTTCAACAACGATGTAACTGTTAGCTCATTAGCAACTCTGGACTAAATCGTGGGGTCTGGTTGGAGGTGGGTCAAAGTTACATTCTGTCCCCAGAGCCTCCCTCCTTTCACGGCTTCCCAGCTGCCATGGGTGCGCAGTTCTCCTCCGCCATCTCCTTCACCATGCTGCTTCTCCCTTGGAGCAAGTGGATCATGGACTAAATCCCTCCCAACTACAACCCAATTAAACCTTTCCTTTTTCAAGTTGAGGGCCAAGTGTTTTCTCCCAGTGAGGGGAAAATTGGCTAATGCACTCAGACCTTCTAACAACCGCCATTTAAAATTAGGAAAAAAAAAAAAAAAAAAAAAAAAAACTCCTCGGTACAGGACAAATTAAATTAGAAGTCTTTTTGCTTAGCCTTCTCTTGCAAATACCCCACAGGGCTGTGGCATCTCTGTAGGAACGCACGTGAATTATAGGTTCCCTATTCATAACTTATACAAAGCTAGTTCCTGAGAGCAAAAAGCACCTGGAGAAGATAGATATCACAGTTCTCATTGTTGAATTGAAGGTAAGTGAAGCTCTGAAGGGCAAAGGTCCAATTCCTTGTGTGAAACTTTCCAGGTGGCTTTGCTTCAGTGACTTGAACAGGTGGGAGTGTGGAGCCCACCTGCTTCTGTTTGCACAGTGACTAATACATTCATAAACACTTAATAAACATTTAACTGTGTCAGCTCTTTCAAAATAGTTCTTTCACAACCAAAATTCAACAAATTTGAAGTTACTGGGTGAGTCTGTAAAGCCACTTCCATAAAAGGGGATGGGGCTGCAAATTCTGGTGATGCTGGAATTCAGTCCCTGCCAAAAGGCCAGGATTGCTGAGCCTCATTATCCTCAGGCCTGACTCACAAAGCCCAGTGCCGTATCTGCATCACAGAGGGAGCACAGACCAGGCTCTGGCAGCTTCACTCTAAATGAACTGCTGAATTGTAACAAATCTGGACTGAACCTTTTCCAAGATTTCAAGTGAGATTGGAGTGTCCTAATCACAGATACATTGTTTTGGTACCAGATAAACTGGATATTTACATGCAAAGGAATAAAACCAGACCCTATCTTATGTCACACACAAAAATCAACTAAAATGGGTTGAAGACGCACACACAAGATCAGAAACTATAAAAATCCTAGGAGAAAGCACGGGCAGAAGTTTTTTCACACTGGGCTAGACAATCATTTCTTGGATATGACCCCAAAAGCGCAGACAACAAAGGAAAAATATTGAGTGACTCTATGGAACTAAAAAGCTTCCATGCCAAAAGTAATAAATGTGTGAAAAAGGACCTCTAAGTGTGAGGGAACACTTGCGAATCACATATACTCAATATTATTCTTTTCCAATGATTCATGTGTGAAGGCTTGGTTGCCAGCATGGGGTACTCCTGGGAGGGGGTAGAGCCTTTAAGAAATGGTGTTATGGTTAGGATCTGGAACGTCCCCCAAAAGCCTCATGCATTTGGATTTTGTGGAGTACCTATGGAACCATGTGCGGTTAGGAGATGAGGCCTGGCAAGACATGACCTGGAAGTGTATATGTCAGCTCCACCCTCCCTTGTTGACTTGGCTTCCTGTCTGCCATGCTGTGAACAGCTTTCCTCCAGCTTTGTCTGCCATGTGCTTCTACCATTGCCACCATCCATGAATGAACTGAGACCTTTTAAAACTTAGAACTAAAATAAAGCTTTCCTCCATTGAATTGTGCACATCACATATTTTGTTCCAGCAATTAAACAGTAACCAAGACAGATGGAGTCTAGTGGAAGAAGGTAGGTCAGTGGGGTATCCCCTTAAAGAAGACACTGGCAGCACAGCCCCTTCCTCTTTGTTTCTTGGGTGCCATGAAGTAAATAGGGATCCTCTGTATATGTAGCATTCCTGTTGTGATGCACTATGCCAACAGAGGCCAAGGGATCACAGATTTCAACCATGAGCTGCAATAAATCTTTTTGCTGGTAAAGGTGATTATCTCAGATATTTTGTTGCAGTAACACAAAGTTAACATCTGAAAAAGGATTGAAATCCAAAATATATCCAGAAACCCTACAACCTATCAAAAAACAGCTTCACTAGAAAATGGGCAAAGAAGCAAGCCTTTCTCCCTCCAAAGATGACATGCTAATGGCTATTGGGAAGATGGCCATTTGGAAGCTCAGATCACAGATATCGCTGACATTTGTTAAAATAGTTAGTACCAATGAAACAAAACGAAACAAAAACAAAAGATAAATGTTGGTGAGGATGTAAAAAAATCTGGAAATCTTGTATACTACTGGTGGGAAGATAAAAGATGCAGCTCCAAAAGAAGCTAGTATGAGATTCCTTTAAAAATTAAAAGTTGGAGTATACTATGTTTCTGCAGTCCCACTTCTGGGTATTAATTTAAGTCATAACTGAAGTCAGGAGTTGAAGAGCTGTCTGCCCTCTCATGTTCATGGCAGCACTGCTTGTAATAGTCAAGAAATGAAAACAACCAAAATGTCCACTGATGGGTGATGGATCAAGACAAATGGAAAATGAACATATAACAGAGATTACTTAATCTTGCAAAAGAAAATCCTTATATATGCAACAACATAAATATAGGTGGAAGAAATTATGCTAAATTATAAACCAGTCAACAGAATTAAAAATGCGTGGTTTCATTTATATGAGGTATTTAAAATAATCCTATTCTCTCCTAGGAGCAGAAAGTAGGATAACAACAGTAGAAGCTGGAAATGAGGGGGAAATGGGGCAGGAGGAGATTTTCAATGAACATTAAATTTCCCATATGCAAGATGACTGAGTTTTGGAGTGCTACAGCATAACAGAGTGCCTACACTGAATACCACAATACTGTGCACTCACAATTCCTCAAGAAGGTTTTAGGCGAAATGTTCTTACCACAAAAAAAAAAAAAAAAAAAAAAAAAAAAAAAAAAAAAAAAAAAAAAAAAAAAAAAAAAAAAAAAAAAAAAAAAAAAAAAAAAAAAAAAAAAAAAAAAAAAAAAAAAAAAAAAAAAAAAAAAATCCTCAAACCAAAGGACATCAAGGAAATAACTGCTGGGAACAGATACGATCATGATTGTAGCAATGGTTTTATGGGTGAATGCCTATGTTCAAACTTCTCCAATTCTATATTCAGCATATACAGATTTTGTCTATCAATTATTCAACAATGCTGTTAAAAATATAGATTCATTTTCAAATCCCATAATTTGGAAAACACGAGGATTCTTAAATTATCTGTATAATTCTCTTTATATAATCAAATAAAAACAAAGTGAGCTGAACTTTAATTACATTTAAGTTCAAATACCCTCTGATCAGGAAAAGGACTGGCAGCAGGGTTAGAAGTTTTGAGTTGAAACTTTGGTTTTGGTAGTATTTTGGAAATAATCTCTTCCTGTATAGATTTAATTCCATATACCACATTTCACTTATAATTGGTTCTAATTAGATTCAATGATAAGTGAAAGAAAACCACAATAGCACTGGCTTAAACAAAAGACAAGTACGTTTTTCTCTTACGTATGGTAAGCTCAAAGGGCAGAAGTACCCTGCTGTTATGGTAGTTCCACAGTCCAGAGTGGCCTGGACTCTTGGAACAGCGCTGTTTCACTATCTTTAGCACATACTTTCCTCTCACAGTGAGAGATGGCTCTTGGGGCACCAACCATTATCTGGCCTACATTCCTATAAGCTGGAAGTAGCAAAGAAGGACAAGTTTCCTTTCTTCCTGTGCATTTCTCGAAAGCCACACTGAGTACTTTTGCTTATGCACATTCTACTGGCCAGAAATGAGCCACGCGGATACATTTTGCTCCAAGAGGAGCTGGAATCTTTCTTTTGAGCAACTCAATACTGAGTCAAAACTAGAGACTTCTTTTAGTCAAAAGAGGGAGAAGAGAGATCAGGGAATAGCCGGAAGTTTATATGACAGATACCGAAGACTTTGGCCTATACTTAATGAAGATGACCACTTCATAGAAGAAAACCTTGTTTCGCATGTAGGTGGAAACCTCCAGTGGGGATTGGAATGAGGGAAGAATAAAGAAACGCAAAGATTCAAAGTCACAATGTGTAATTTGTAGAGTGTAACCTATTACTCCTTTTTATATTCAGTACACCAAAAAAAAAAAAAAAAAAAAAAATCAGAACTCTAAGTCTACGTGGCAGAAGACAAGCGCACACATACGGTCTACCTTTGTTTCTGTTTGTCCTCATGTTGGAGATAAATACATAAATGAGTCTTGTGTCTTCAAAACAACAGTTCTTTAAACAAATATTAAAGGGAAAAGCAGTTTTCACCAAAGTCACATCATGGTACAGAAAATCCAGGTGGAGCAGATTTATGCATTTATTACAGAGCAGGTTTCATAGTCAAAAACAACCACAGGAACCGAGAAATGGTGACTGGGGCTTAGTCCACACTGTACTTCTGGGTTGACTTGCTGGTTTTGTTGCAGAGGTGGAATAAACCGACTTGCAGAAGGGAGACTGCACTCTGATGGTTAAACTAAACTGTGCCTCCAAAGTTTCTTCATCTGAAGTCTGAGTAGATGGGCTGATTTATTGACTACTTTTTTGAATATGTGGCTGTTTTCATGCAAATATGAAGAATGGATACTGAAAAATCACGAGACCCACACAGGCCACCCTAAATACACACACTCTGTATGCATACTGTGCCTGTTTCTGACCTCCCGCCAGTTCGTCACTGGAAGTTTCAACGGCTTAATCTATTATCCAAGTATCTATGGAAGGAACAAGCTGATGTTTTGTAGAGTCCATTACTCATTCTTCACTTTGAAGTTGGACTCGGCAGACAGAACACAGACTTGCAAGATAGGAGGAGCTCCAGTATCCTCCGAGCTCCCTAAACTCAGTGTGGATAGAAAGGAAGGGCCCTAGCCAAGAGGATGCTATGGGTATGGACTCTCACATTACACAGAGACTTCTGGGCAGGCTGATGGTAGGGAAATTGGGGAGAGGTGTTTGACATCTTCAGAGTCCCCAGAGAAACTAGAACTTCTGGTATCCAATCTGGGAAGGCCCCGAATTTCTATCAAGTGTAAGAAGAATACACTTCTTACATGTGACAGAAGTGTACGGTGCTGAGTTTCTTAAGAAGTAAAATGGGTGCAACAGTGGTTCTTACTGGCTATGGCCAGCAATCTTGGGGCAGGGCTAAGCAAAATTCTTATACAAATGACTTAAACAAAAACCACCAGGATTAAATCAAGGTGTAACAGCCAGCTCTATAAACAAATCTTATAGGCCTTGTCTACTTTAAGATTGTCTTGGTGATTCAAAGGATCGCAGCCTCCAAAAAGAGCTTTTCTCAAGCATCCCTTACCAAGACAGTGCTCATTTGCAAACAAAAGAAAAAGTTGCAGATTTAAAGAATAAGAGAATTCATGAGCTAACCAAGCAATGAAAAGATACTAATGATCTCGAGGTGCTTATGCTAAGGGGGTGCCTCTTGCTGAGTGCAGCTTGCCTGCTGGACCCTAAGCTTTCATATCATGCTGTTTAAAGACTGTGACCATTTGAAATGTACTCTGTGGATAAAACATAGGTTGGTCTGACTGTTAGGCCCGAACTGTCACATCCTGGCTGCAAAAGGCTTCGGGGAAGGGACTGCGAGCATAATCTCCGACACCATCTCAATGTATAAGCAACTCAATGTTCACAACTGCCGCTGGTTCCGTAACATTTGTTAGGGTCACTCATTTGCACGGGTGGCAAACGCTCTTTATTTCTCCCCCTGTGGACTAAGCCCAAATACTCAGAGGAAGCGGATGTGTGGACAGCTGCTGTGTGAACTCTCTGATCCTTCCTCTTACCCGCCACGGCCAGGGCCTTCAAACTGTGCTACAGCCCCAGCCAATTTTTGATTTTTGATTCTGAGACGAGGTCTCACGAAATGCTAAATTGCCAGGTTGAATCTGTAACCCTCTGGTCTCAGCCTCCCATAATACTGGGATTATAAACTTACACTGCCAGGCTAAAGATTATTTTTTTCAAATGAAAATCATGAGCTTCTTCAATGAACTAAATCTTACATATCATTATGGGACAGTAACAGTGTCTCACAGAATCGGTAGACTTTCTCCTAGAGTAAGAAACACACAGGAGAGGCCTGTGGCTGCAGCAGTTCTTAGGCACGGTGTGATGAGGCGCCTTGGTTCCGAGTGTCAGGTAGGGATGGGCTGCCCTCCTGAGCGTCTTTCAGTAACAGTGAAACTTGAGGAAACGTCCCTCCCCGACTCCAACGACAGGGCTGCCTTGAAGTGCAGTAATGAAAGCCTTTCTCCCCATTTCCGCTCTTTTTTGGCTTGTGGCAGAAAAGAAGAAAGACCATATCATCAGCTGCCTGATGAGAACTTGAATTGCTGTATACTGTCACCACATCATTTGGAGAAAAAAATGATAAATGCCCTAAAGAAAGCCCTGGGATGCTATATGTAAATCCGAGGTAAGAAGAGCCAATAAGGTCTGTGACAACATTAAGCCAGTTCCTCGCAATGAAGCAATTATATGTGCGACTGAAGCAATCTATAATGACAGCTATAAAAACGGTACAGGAAAGAGGGCAGGAATAATCTGAGATAGCGAGTGTCCTGGGAGGAGTGAAATGTAACCTATTCCGGAGCTGAAGGGTCAGAAGGATCTGGAATTATAGATAGAGACTGAAAGGACTACACCGCACAGCTTTCTAATTGCAAGCGCCTCAGCTCTCCGTGTGCTCGGCAGGGGCGCCACTGGACGAGGCCGGGTGCCGCCAGCGGGCACCGCACGCCGCTTGGAGGGGAAGAGATCCCTACGACCTTCCTGTTGGAGGCCATTTACGTGGCAACAGCCTGGGAGCTCTGGGGTGCTCGGGCTTGGGAAGAGTACTTTCTACGTCATCCTAGAGAAACACCGATGGGTGTGAAAAGCGATCTACTGAAGTGTTAGTAAGAACAACAACAATTAACATTTATCGGGGCCTTATTTTCCCTCACAGAAAAAAAATCTGGATTCTGAGGAAGACTTTAAGTAGAAAGGGCATGGAAAATGAATAAACACTTAGAAATTCTATGTAACAGATAAGTGCACACTTTTTATAGTGTAGCATGTTACTTTTGTTTGCCTGTAAAACTCCTCCACACATGAGTCAAGAGCTTTCAAATCTAGACAGCGGAAAGCAAATGCATCTGTACAGGCGACTTCTGTTTTCATTTCCGTATATGTTACTAGAGAATTGGATGATGAGGTTTTGGTCACACGAAAGCATTATTTTAATAGAAAAACGAACAGATAATAAAGGTCATATCACAATATGAAAAATACAAGCATTTAGCTTTTATCTATTTGTAGGACAACATATTTCATAAGGCAAAAGAAACAAAAATGTTCACTGGGGCCTGGAACTGTGGGCCAGGGGTCAAATGTGTGCCTGGCACGCGACAGCTCTGGGTTTGATCCCCTGCACTTCCTGCCCACTCCTCAAAAGCTGACTGAGGCTGTCGTGCTGATCATATACCGTAACTCATTGCATCACGAGGATGTTCATCGCAGGGTTGCTATGTCAGCTTCTTAAGTACCTACTAGAAGTGACTGGTCAAATAAATCTTATTTTCATATTTATATACAATATGTAATGCATACTACAAGTGGTAATGTAGGGCTATACTAACAGACAATGAAGCCAATCTCAATATCCTAAGAGCGGAAGAGCACCTGAGTAGATAGCAACACAAACAGTATTATCTTATTTTTACCACGAGTAGCGCCAGGAGCGACCCACAAGTGCTGTAATCCCAGCCCCAGGGGGGGTGAAGGCAGCAGAAGCATGAGTCTAAGAACAGCCGGGACTACAAAGTGAGACTCAGTCTTCTTGTTTCAAAAGCAAATAAATACAATCAACAAAAAACATGAAGAAAAACACAGAAAAGCCAGTTAGCAGCAATCAGGTATATTATCACCATTATATTCTCTTTATCTGGAGCTATTAGACTTTTAGAATTAAATATGAATTTTATATAAAAAGAGGCACAATTTATTTTAAATGCTACGTAGTTTTCTTTTAAACCCAAACCTCTTTCACGAGAGAAAAAAATAGTTAGCTGAACAAATGTTTGTGGAGAACATAAAGACTATCTTCAAAACAGGCCTGCTGGACCAGGCCTGAAATCCTAGCTCTCTGGGAGGCTGATGCAGGACAATCACCTGGAACAGGTTAGTGAGTTGGCAAGACTCTGTCCTCAAAAAGTTGTCAAAGTGATGCAAATATGGGAAAAGGCTCATGCCAGACAAGGATGAGAGAATTATTGATTAAAAAAAAAAAGAACCGAACTTCTGTTAGCAGAGCACATTTACAGAAGGAAGAAACACACCCTGCAGGCCACAGGTAGGCATTTTAAACCAAGTTCTCCTCTGTACACCTGGGAACACAGAAACAGAGGCAAAAAGCACCTCCCAGCTCTCTCCATTGTGGCCTGCCCACGGCACTGCGGAGGCAGTGCCCTTCTTCCTGGGTCCTGGAGTGGTAGGGTGCCTCTTCTGCTCTCGTAGAAAGTCCTGAACAAACACTGGGAACCTCAGGACACTTCAAATACTGAGAGGAAGTGGATGTGTGGCCAGCTGCTGTGTGAACTCTCTGCTCCTTCCTCTTACCCCCCAGCAAAAGCAAAACCAAAAACCGTGCATGGATACTTTCCCTGGATAGTTTCCAATGCTCCTGATTGGGCATTAGCCAGCCTACTTACTTAAATTGGACAATACTTGTAAAGTGGCGTGTGTTAAGCTATACTGAGAAATGCAACAGATATGGTAATATTAATAGTGTATCATATTTAGAAAAAGAATTCATTCCCACGCGAAGGTCAAAACTTACAAATACCACAGAATAAGTGCACTGAATACAAACTTTCTTCTTCAGACAGTATTCAAAAGATAAATTCTGAAGCTTATACACTTTGAAATCTTCAAAAATACCCGACTGAATACAGAGATGATCGTTTCTTATGGACGGCACTGCTGCATTCACAAGAATCTGGGTGGGAGTGGGGAGGGGAAGGAGGAAGAACTCTCCAAGAGCACAATATGTAACTGAATTGTGTAAAAACACCCTTATCTGAAGGGAAAGCATTCAAGGGGAGAAACAGGGGTGGCAATGAGCCAGGACAGGACCAGAATTTATTATAGGCATGCATGAGGACACCTGTTATGCTACATAATTAATAAGCACTAGTAAAAATATCCTAACCTATATGTGTATTTAAACTATGCAATCAGGTTTTATGTAAATGTCACCAACTTGCCTTTCATCATCTCATGAGGGAGGAAACTGAGCCACCCCAGGGAAGGTGCCCTGCTCAGTTTAGAAACTTGCTTATTCACCAGGCAGAGTTTGTGCCTAATCACAATGAAAGCAGAACAACGTAATTGCTAAGGCTTCACTCAGTAGAGTATCTAGCATTCTAGCCACACATTATGTACCCGGGACAGAAACTGCTTCAAACTTTTCTACAGAGAAGGGGAGGAGGCGGAGGCAGTGTTACTCTAGGTATCAGTTTTCTAGCTTTCCTTGGGATTAATATCTCACTCTTTGGTATATTTAAAGGAAGACTCTTATCTAAGTCTTCTGAACAGGAACACTGTACTTTGTTTCTAAACAGCAGGAAGTGAGGGAGTCTGCTGGGGCTCAAGCCAAGGGGGTGCAGCTTCACAGTGAAGAGTCAGGACCATCTGCGAGCCAGAACTGCCATCACTGTAGCATATGAGTAGAACCTGGCTGACTCTTCAACGTGACAGTGACTGTGACTTCCATGGTCTTTCCATTGGTAGGCCTCTATCGCCTTAAACATTATTCCTATCATGTAAAACAGGGCACAGATTTAAGGTGACAAAGTTCCGGTTGGCGGATGTCACCAGACGAGAACCCTCTGAGTTCCACCTTGCCATTATGGACCAACTGACCTATGGGAAACTGCTACCATGGTTCACAGATTCATTGTCAGGTTCCAGCCTCTAGCTGTGCTGTGATTGTTCTAAATACTTGACAAACCGAAGCCTTTTCACTTCCCGTTGAAATTGCCTCATCTCCCTGTCAGAGCGCCATGGGGGACTCCATTACTTTCTGACTTCTCTCCCCTCCTGACAAGTCATTTAGCTGGCTTCTTGTTGTGAAGGCTGTCCATGTCAAATTAGCCAGGGCCCCTATTGTCCTTATTACCACTCGAAAAGCCATCATGAGTAATGCTACGGGGTCCCTAAGTTGTCATCATTTGTCAGAGAGAAAGGGAGTGTGGTTACATATAGCTGACAGGTAATTTCAGTGTCTACAATTACCCCAATTAGTCTTGTCATAAACAATTCGATAAATGCACACCAATACAAACAGATAAACACACCGAGGTCTCTCGCTATTAATGCTGTGTAATGGGTAAATCATGATATGATGCTGTATTTTATTTATTTTTTTAAGCTACCCTCAGCTGTGAGCTGGCACTTGCTACCTGGTCAGCACAAATTGTGCTATCTACTTTCATTAGCTCATCACCACAAAAAAATCTGAAAGGCTGTGACAAAATTCATTTAGAGACGGAGAGCGAGAGCAGATTGTTCAAACACCTGCTTTAGGCATGGACACGGCAAAGGTTTCTTTTTGTCACTTCAGAACAACCGTGGGCTTTCATGTTCACTACTTTGCTAAAACATCGACATATAAGTATGGAGTACAATGGAAACAGGAAGTAGAAAAATTATATCCACACTGAAACAAGGAACATGATTGTGTGTTGGGGGGTTGACCCATTCTGTCAAATATGCCAGTCAGCAACTACATATTAAACAAAGATTGCAGGCTGCTGGATTCATTCTTCTTCAACTAAGGATTCTCTTCTTTTAAAAAGACTACAGTTTCACACCACATATCTAGAATTTGCCATACCAGCAGGTGCACAAGTTATTTATCCACACCACTATTCATGAGGACATTTACCCACGGCACGGATGTTTCTCCTTTGAGACTCGATACTGAGGTGATGAAGATCCGGTAAGGGTGCTATCCTCCTGTCTTTCAGATTCTTAAAATCCCACGGAATGAACCCATTTTAACGTAACACTCCTGGGAGCCCTCTTTGGCGACACTCTATCCAACCCCCAAGAAAGCCCTGCTAAGTTTCCTCTTGTGATCCACATGAATAAAGGCTCAAGACTCAACATCTGTAGCGTCCACTGCACCCTGTCTGTTTGCTGACCACAATCTTAAGTGATGGCTGAAAAACCCAACACAAGGATATTGTCGTAGGAAATTGCTCTTGGCAACTATTTGTTCAAGCTCAAGATTTTTTTTTTTTTTAAACCAACACTAAGAACCCACCAGAAAATAGGACAGGTCTCCCTAATGAGTAATCTATTTTAGCACAGTCTTGTCTAGGCATGACAGTTTACTGAGAGGCTTGAAAAACTCGTAATTACCAGTGTTACAGGGCAATTAATGTATATTACACTGCACTACTCATGGCAGCAACTGTCATTTTCTCAATAAAAATGAGTACTCTTCAGCTAAAGGTGACATTAATTGGGACTTTAATGACTATGCAGAGGAGCTGAAGCCAAATATGAACAAAACAGCGATTCAATGAGCGACTTCAGAAACGAGAAAATTGTACTAAAATGAGATTAATTGCTGTTTAGAAAAAGGAAAGAACCTAAAAAGCTATTAAATTGCAGGGTTTGGGTGCCCGGGTGACGGTCGTGATGTTAATCTTGCATTCTCACAGCAGGCAAATATTCACTAAATTCAGAGCCTTTTGACAGCAGGAAAAATCATGTATGCTTAACTTCAATCCATCAAAAATATATTTCAGCTTTTATCAGTGTTCTAAATACTTCTGCAATTTCAAAAATTACTGCTCCATTCCTTGGCTGTCATCATGCAAATGTGAACACAGTCAATATTGCTATGAAAAATTTCCCAGCTTCAAAAGGCCTACTTCAGTGATAAAGAAAGAAAAACGTGAAGATTAGAATTGCAAAACACACACGACTAATATAACAGAAATCAAACAATAAGAATTTAATGTTTAAGTGTGGAAACTGCTAAAATAGAAAATGATGGGGTGAGTCTTTTTTTGGTAGAAAAATCAAAGAAAAATAATTCTGAAATTCTTTTGAGGCTTTTAACTTTATCCTTAATTAGTCAACATGAATAATTTGGATAGGATTTTGCAGCTTAACTTCAGGTGTTATAATTGTTAATATTGCTCTCCAGCTTCTAGAAGCTTTTATGTTTGCTTTTAGGTTCTTTGAAAACAGTTAGAGAACTGCTTTTTTTATGGCTTTTTCAAACTATGATGACTATATATATATATATATATATATACACATACACATATGTATATGTATGTATGTATATGTGTATATATATATATATATATATATATAACATAGCACTTAAACTTTTACATGTAAGAGAAAAAACATGTTTGATAACTCTCAAGTTACTTTGTAATCTGATTTTTTTTGAAAAAAATAGGTAACAGTGAAAAATATTTTTGTGGACAGACTTTTCAAAAGAGTTGCATTTTGAACAAAAATGAAGCACTCATTCACAATAGCTGTCCTCATAAAAAGATAAGGTCCAACTTTCCAATGCTGCTCACTCTCCCAGTGCAAGAACAAGTCTGTTCTGAGCCTTCTTACCTACAGCTTAAGTCAGGGACCAAGACAGGGCAACACATGCGTAATTCTGACCGTACTCACTAAATGACACAGAAGGTGAAACAATGTGTTTCCCACCACTCCAAACCCATGATAAACCCTGACTCCCATGAAGATGACTGCTGATGGGCCACCTGTCTGCCCAAATGTCCTTAAAGGGCCGCTGTGGGGAGGAGAGAGTTGGGAGAAGCACGGGGGAGCTGGGCCTAGGTCTGCACAATCCCAGGATGCTCTGCCGAGCGTGACCTTCCAGTTCCTTTACTCCCTTGAAGCAGGTTTTTTCCAGCTTTGGAGACCAAGTTTGGGTGTCACTGTCTTGGCAAACAGGCTACTGTCTGTGCATCCCATGTATTACCTGCTTGTCCTTGTCCTCTAACTTCTCTGTTTCTTATATCTAGACTTTTATGTTCACAGCACAATTCACTCTGAAGAGTCTAACAAATGCTCTTTTTAGTCCTTCTTTAGGGGGGTGAAAAGGGGCTTTTGTTACTCATTGTGCCATTTCAAAAACTAAGCTTCTCTTATACCTCAAAAACAGCTTTATTTTAGGGACAAAAAAATTCCCCGAGCTCCCCCCCACAAAAGTCTTTTCAGGCACAGTCCTTAGAGAAGACAGGTGCCTTCGGCTAAATTATCTCTACTGACAAACCATTCACATAAGTTTGCTTTTTTTTTTTTTTTTTGTAAGTACATGTCAATAGTTTGATTCCATTTTGTCTATGCAAATACCATTGATAAAAGTTTCAATGGAAGTTTTCAGGGAGTGGAAGAGTTCCAAGCTAGGTATTGAAATGGAACTCAGGCATAGGATACTAATTCACCGAAGTTGCCAAGAATGATCTAACCCAGGGGCTACACAAAGGCTGAGCAAACCGTCTACACGGTCCTAGATAATCCCTTATACTGTATCTCTAGGATCTCATCTCCATTCTGAAGTTTGCCCAGTGAGGCTCCACTTGGGGCTCCAGGTTTCCCATTTGCAAAAACGGGAGCAACTTTGTCATGCTAAATTTGATGCCTATGAACCAAGTGCTGAGCACTTGGCAGACATCACCAGCTCCAGGAATGCTAATGATTGGAATAAATCTTTAAGGATAGCTCCCAAAATGAATTTATTTGATACTGTTGTTCAACTGGTGAAATTCTTTTCCTCTCATGGTCGCTACCCTGGTGCTTCAGGAAAAGATGATTATGTTGAATCATGTGAAAAGCTTGCCCAAAAAAAGAAAAAAAAAAAAAAAGCAGGAAGCACTGCTATCTCAGCTAAGGCTGAAATTCCATTTGTAAACTCATTATTAACTTGCCCAAGTATCAGTATCATAGCTTTCTCTTTCAAAATACTGCTCATGGGCTGACATTTCTTATTTGGGTCCCTCCTGAGATTGAAATGTACCAAAATGTCCTTCAATCTCACAACTGACAGACCATGTTTAAGCTAGGAATAGTGACACGTTACAGGGCCCCCCTTTTTTAGATCAATTCCAGGAGATTAGTAAGATGCCTTTTTAGATACATACCCTCAGAACATTATAAACTCGGTGAGGAGCCAAACTGGAATATCTCAAGTTTGGAAGATGAACAATATTTTGATGTGCCAAGGCTAATACATTATATGTTTCCAGTCTTACTATTAAGACCTGTAGCAACTGTTTTAAGCGATGAGTAGAAATGAAACAAATGGTAAATGTTTATTCAGTCATACAGTTCTGAGAGGAAACAACTGTTAATTTGCATTCGCTGGGGAGCACTTAGCAGACTGCTTTTTAAGAGCAATCACCTCTAGGAAGCCCATAAAAGAGGAAGCTCTCATTCACTCCCCTTCTACCTGCTCCCATGTGATACTTAATTTAAACTTTGTATTTTTTACTCACCACTAATATTCAAAAGAGTAAGTCACTTCAAGACAGACCATGTTCCCTTTCAGTTAGATTATGGAGAGTCCATAAGCCAAACACACCTGAGGATCAATGTGGACAGATGCCACCTCATCTATTCCATCTTGCAATATAGAAAATTCTAGAATAAGGAACCTTTTGAATCATCAAATATTATTTTAATATAAGATGAAGGTAATAGTGAATAATAAAAGTTTAATGACTCTTCTTATAGCAACAGAACCAAAGCTGTGTAAGTGTTGGTAACTCTGACTGTGAAACACAATACCCTCTGGTTTCCCTGTTGAAGGACTTCGTTGCAGAAAAGACCAGTTAACCTGGGTTAAAAGAATAGAAAACCCTAAATACAGGAGGAGTGGACCCAAAAATCAAGGAGGGATGGGGCTGCTATGGTTTAGATCTTGAGTGTCCTCTAAGAGCCTCAGGTATTTGGAACTGCGTGATATTGGAAGGAAGAGCTTGCATGGAAGGTACAAATGCCTGGTGGCTGACCTGGAAGGACTGTGTCAACTTGTTGAGATTGGGGGTTGCCCAGGGCAGAGCTTTCAAGTGTGCCTTGTTGACATGTGGGTCAGGAAGTGAGGGAAAAGTACTTCCCCTTGAGTGTGGGGACCCAACTGGCTGCTTAAATAGGAAGGAAGAAGGAAGGCACTGTCCTGAGAAATATCTAGCTTTGACTGAGTCTTCAGATATCATCTTGACTCGTGTTTGACTTGGATTCTGTCTGCAATGGTGTGAGCAACTCTCCAGTCTCTGCCATGTGCTTCCACTGTAGCTGTTGCCAACAGCCCATGAATGGACTGTGTGAGACCTTCTGAAACTGTGAGCTAAATAAATCTTTCCTCCCTTAAATTGTGGATGTCAGCTATTTTGTTCTGGCAATGATTTAAGTAACTAAGACAGGTATCAACTGAGGGGTCCTCACTAAATCAGGGAACACTCAGTCCCCAAAGAAATCACTGTATGAGAAGAGCCAGCTCAGCATCGGAAGCTCCTAGAGTGACTAGTGACTCAATGGGCGATATAAGCTTCCAATTCTAAATGAAACCAGAGAGTCACCAAAATGGTGATTTTCAATATATACACACCTCTCTTTCCAAGTCACTGCTGCAATAGGACACTTAAATTTAAAGTTCCAGCAAGTCTCTAATGTGAATCTTCTTTTCCTTAAGATTTTTACTCTGAGCTTCAACTGTTTCTATTACTTGATTCTATTTCCAGTCTGCCAATATTTGCATCACCTTTGCAGGGGCTGGGAGGTCACAAAAGACTAAGCAGGACAGGAAGATCTTTTGCCTACATTCTCAGGCTGGAACAGGAGCACAGGCTGTGCATCTTTGATCCAAAGAGCACCGGAAACTAAAAATTTTTGAGCATTGGAAGGAGTTTTGGGGGTTGGAATATTCTGGATTTTTTTTTATTATTATTAGGTAAGCTATGTTAGTCAGTTTTTCATTGCTGTGGTGAAATACCTGAAAATAACAGGAGAAAAGATTTATTTTGATTCATAGATTTTGAGTTTTCAGTTCACTGGAAGTTGGTGAGCCTCACTGCTTTTAGGTCGGTGGTTTAGGCACAGGAAAGCTGCTTACTTTGTAGAAAACAGGAAGCAGGGATCAGGAAGGACAGGGGATCAGAGATAGCCCCACAGTTGCACACAAGGACCCTTTAACTAGGTTTCCCTTCCTTTTTCCATCAACTCCCAATTATGCCTTCCAGTTAGGATCCTCATGATCCAATCACCTCTGCAAACAGCTGCATTGGGGATCAAACTTTCTACTCATGAGCTTTGGGGGGACATTTCAGTTCTAGACCATAAGAGCAACCCAAGTAGCAAAGCCTACGCAAATATTCCAAAACCACAAAGCAAAACAAACAACAAAAAGCAAAGGTTACATCTGAAACACTCTCGGACAGAGCATTTTGGAGAAGGAACAGTCATCCTGTACTTTCCTTTTTGCCCTGTGCCTCATTTTAGGAACTTAAATATCACTGCTGCTCATGGTAGGGAGAAACCATTCTCCCCACCTTGGTTTTGAACATACTTTTACTTGTATTTTTTGTTTTTAACTAACATTAAATGGCGACATGCAGTAAAATGAAGAGAGGTGGTCATCAGCCTTGCTGTAGACCCCCTCCCAAAGCAGTACTGGATACTATTAACAGAATATCACTTCTGTAATACTGAATCTAATCTCAATCACATGTCTGATTTAAATATCCTTATAACATATTTGTGTATATATTTGTGTACACACACACACACACACACACACACACACACACATGCTTTCATCGTAAAAACAGAAAGAAGGTTCTCAATAAAAGCAAATCAAAGAATATGTATGATCAGTCACTGTGTGGATACTGATCTAAAGTTTAACATACCTAAAATCAATTAGACTGGGTTTCTTTTCCAGGGCCACATAAATTTCTGAAACATATTTATTTTGATGTCATAGGATAAAAGTACAAAAAATAAAAATGGAGGCTTGGGCATTTTATATTAGGAAAAGGTCAAGTGCTTTTTCTTGTCCTACTTATAATTGTTTTTTTAACCTTTGAGTCATCTACCCCAGTAGCCCCAGAATTCCCACTTCTGGCCTTTATGGCTTTTCCTAATGAGCTCATAGGTCTTTCTGTTCCTTTCACAGGCTGAGTTGAAAGGCTGGGCCTCTTTTGCATACAGCATAGCTGCTAAGTCTCAAAACATGTTTTGAAACTGGTGGTTCAACCTGGATAAAAAAATAAAAAGAGGTTTTTCAATAGATCAAGCAGCTAACATCCTTCTAACTGTGCTTTCCAGATAGACCAAGACATTTCTCCTTCTCTGCAGACTGGGCACAAGGGGCACACGCCACTGCTTGGGTGCTCCCAACACAACCTGCATGAAGCTGTCTCCCTCCACTCCCACAGACTGTGTGCTCCTCAAGAGAGGGACTCACTTTTGTCCTCAAAGGCCTGGTATGCCGCAAATGCTAAATAACAGTTTTGTTGAATAACAAAGAAATCCTGGCTCTAACATTAATGAATCGATCTTGGACAAGTCACTTCATCTTTCTGAGTCTTTGCTTTCCTATCCACTGAAATGTTTTCAGTTTCTCAGAGGCATGGTTAGGCTCAAACAAAGTAATGACGGTGGAAGAGCTGCAAAAGTGCAGCAGATTACAGCAGCTGTTGTTAATAGTTACCATTTGGATTTATACAATAAAACTGCACTGTTCAACAAGAGGAATTGGGGAAGTCCTTGACGGTGTCAACAGTTTTTACCATTTGGATCATATAACAATCTATTTTCTAAGAATTCTAAGACATCAGATCAGACAGTTTCTGTTGTCTTGTTTGTAGCTTCTTTCAATGTCACAGTCCTCACCCCAGCCCACTGCTCCAAGCTGACCCCACAGATCTTGTCTGGGCTCTGGAACTTCTTAAGTGAGTACATATAGGAGTTTCCACACTTGCATATGTCTGCTGTGGCAACACAATGCTTCTGTGGGAAGTCTCTCAGCTCTGCTAAAGGCAGGATTCTGCTGAGCTGGCCAAGAGGTCACATGGGAGGTGACTGGTGTCCTGTCCACCTCTCCAGCACAAACGCCTCTCATTCCTCAGACTCCCTACTTCCTTGGCTCAGTGGCCTGGTGAAAAGAACATACAGCAGGGAAAACTAGAGTGAAGAAAAAAGACTTGTTTTTAGGCCTTCTCTGTAGGGTATTTTTGGGGACAACTAAGCTATGTCTAACAAAAACACAGAAATCTATTTTGTTGGTTTTTGAACACGAGCCACTGTTCACGTATCCATGCACTAGCCTCATCATTCCAAAAGTTCAGACCTAGTAACCGAGAGGCAGCTGGGTTCAGACGGAATGGTGCCAGAGGTGTCACTAGACAGCATTTATCTAGTGCAGAACGAATAATTTCCACAGACAGCTGATTTGAGAACTTGTACAAGTAACCGAAACTTAAGAAACTCTGTCATGCCCAAGTGCTATGTGAGCCCTATGTCCCCAGTTCCCTAACAGACAAAAAGCATTGCAGGTGATTCCAGTGTGGGGGATTATTTTTAAGTCCAAAGAGCAATACAAACACATTGTTTGCTTTTTGTCATCTGCTTTATCTTAATCACAAACTAAAAATTCATTTATAATGCTGTATACAAATGCTGTGTTTATATTGGTATCATATGTGCCTGCTTGAAATCGTATACATTAAAATTAAGAACAGAAATCCAAGTTAATGGTCAAAGACAACCAATAACAAAATGACTAAATTACAGTTGTCAAACATCATTTAATATGTATATTTCTGAGGGGTTTCTTTGAACAATAATTATTAAAACTAAAGTGATACGGGTGAGTGTTTATGACTTCCTACCGAAGAGTCCAACTTGCAGAGCACTCATTTCAGGTTGGGGAAAAACACGTGGCCATCTCTGCGATGGCCTGGTGACTTTCTATCCTCTTGTCAAACTTCAGCAGTTTTATTTGTAATGATACATGCTGGAGAAGGTTGGAGGTTAAAGTTGATAGGAGGGGCAACAGGAAAATCAACTAACTCTTTTCAAGAGATTACAACCTTCAATATATTCAAGTCTGTCGGCAGTTTCTGCAAAGTCGGCAAGTCAGAAAAAATCCTGATTTTCAAATCAAAGGTCAGATAGATCCAGTTAATGCATTTTTACTTAGAAAAAAAATAACCCCAAGTGGTGAATAATGTACCCCCAGTTTACCATTGCAGAGGTTTTAAAAACTTAAATCTAAAATTGAAGAAACAAATCTAAATTTCCAAGCATCTGAGGTCTTGGAAAAATGCTAAGCTCCAATGTTCTAGTATGTAGTTCCAAAAACAGGACAGTAGTTATTGTAAAGAGAAGAAAGGGGAAGGGAAGGGAAAAAAATGGAAAATGCAAGGCTTCTGCTAGAGGTCAAGTTTGTAGGGGTTGTTGGGTAATATCTTATTAATATTAGTGCACTGTCCCTGTCATTTACAGGTGTCCAGATTCTTACATGGGCCAGGCTGGAATATATGACTATGTCTCCTTTACCATGGCAGAGACAGAACAATGTCACAAGCGAAGCAATGTCTGCATACTGTCTCATTGTAATACCTGGCTTCCTCAACTTGACATGCCTTTGTGGACTTAATGTTGGTTAAATACTTCCTGTTGTGGGTTGGATCTGAAATAACCCTCAAAAGTCTCACGTATTTGAATGTTATAGTTTGTCTATGGAACAATGTGCTGTTGGGAGATTGGGGCCTAGTCTGGAAGGGTGGATAATAGGCGTGTAAACTGGACTATGGGTATGTAGTGGGGGCTTACCACACCTTCCACATCTGGATCTAGGTGGGGCTGATCACTGGAAATAGGAAATGCAAACTTACTTCTAGTTGAACCCAGTATGTCTTCTCTTGCTTCAAATTACATTTGGAATATTTCCTTAATTAATTTTGAAATCCTGATACTTGCCAGTAATGGTTAAAATACATTTCTTATAAAGCATTTGACAAATTAATTATAATATCATTTTCAAACCTACTCAGAGCACACGGAACAATACCAATAACTGTGGTCTTACTGTTGGCACTACTTCTCCCAGGAAGAGCAGTGGGCTTCCTGGTAAAACAAAAGAAAGGGCGACTGTGGATAACTTGTCCTATTTTTTCTTCAAACTCCCAAAATTTAAAGATGGATGATTACTTTTCCATGGCATTTACATTACATTTGTAACTCCTTCCAAGTATAAAAAACTCTGAGGACACCAAATGCTGTGAAATGGGCATTTTTGTCATTAGTATTGGTACAGGATATTTACACTTAACTTATTTTGTGTTTGTTCAAAATAAAAACATCAGTACTCATCAAATAATAATAAAGGCCAATTATATGTCAGATACTACTCTAGAGTCTTAGAAACACTGCAGTAAACAAAATAGAAAAAAAAAAAAAATCTGCCCTTGAGGAGCTTTTGTTCTAGTGAGGCAAACAAATTATAACACTACAAATCATGTTAAAAGGTGGCAAGAATTACAGAGAAACAAAACAGGCCAAAAGGTGAGGGAGGCTCTTGGGGAGGGTCAGGGACAGTCTGAGAAGGTGACTTGGTACCTGACTTTTGACAGTGGGTCAGTTATACACATGGGAACAAATATTTCATGCCATAGGAAGAGTCAATGCAAAAGACCTGAGGCAACAATGTACCTGGCCAATTTTAGGAATAGCACACGGGTCTAAGTGGTTGCTGTAGACTGAGTAAGGGGGGGGGGGGGTGTGCCAGGAGGTAAGGTCAGAATAATGACCAGGGGGAACTGTGCAGAATCATGAAGGCTGATGCCTCTTCAGGGTCACTATGGAACCACTGCAAGATTTTTAGTAGGGGATTAACATAATTTTAATTGTACCAAATGATGTAAATGCTATGTTGAGAAAAAGACTGTAGAAGAGTGAGAGTGGAAGCAGGCAGGCAAGGTGGGAGTTATTTCCACAGTCAGTCTCAAAAACAAAAAAAAATGATGGTGGTTTGTACCAAGTAGTAGCAGCTCAGACAGCAAAAAATGACTGGAGGTAGAATCAACAGCACCCTGACTGAGCAGAACAGTAGGAGTGGAAGATACAAGGATCAGCCCACCATACTGCATTTAAGCAAATGGAATGGCAGAGTTGCCATGAACTGAGAGGGACATCTAGAATTCAGGTCTGGCCATGCAGAGTGTGAGAAGTCTACCATATCTTCAAGTAAAGACGGTGAGTGGGCAGCTGGAAATAAAGGCCGGAAGAACCTGCGACAGGTTCAGCACGGGCATGTACCTCTGGGAAGTTTAAATGCAAGTGAGATTTAACACTACAAAATTGGATGAAAAGCAAAGCAAAAGAACGAAGATTCATGACAGGACAATCTCCCACAAAGATGACAGTCAGATAAGAAGGAAGGTTAAATGGGACCTAGAGGGAGAAGCTAATGAGGCTGGGAAATGCCTGAGAACATCACAACCAAAATTCAAACATGGCCACGTGTCAAGGAACTCTCAGTGTACTGCTGCTAGTAAGGTCACTGAAGTACTAAGGTTTCGCTACTGACGTGGTGATTTTGGTCAGGTATATAGCTTTTTTGTTTGGTAGTTTGTTGACAGTACTGAGGATGCAATCAAGCCTTTGTGCTGTGCTACATCTCAAGCCTATTTTCTGTTTTTTTTTTTTTTTTTTTTTTTTTTTTTTTTTTTTTTTTTTTTTTTTTTTTTTTTTTTTTTTTTTTTTTTTTTTTTTTTTTTTTTTTTTTTTTTTTTTTTTTTTTTGAGACATGGTCTTGCTAAATTGTTCAGGGTGAACTTGAATTAGCAATCTTCTTACCTCAGCTTTCCAGACTTATCTTTATTAGTAAACATAAATTTATGTGGCAATCCAAGACACTTTAAGTACCTCTCATACCTTCTCCTTTTTAAAACGAAGTTGTTTCTAAATATGCATTTTTATTTGAATTAAATTACCGTATATTCCTGGATATAACCAACTGTTCAGCAATTGTAATCAAAGGTGCCCATGGAGAGGATACATGAGAAGAAGAATTTGGTGGACATACATTTGCTCTCAGGAGACTGGCAGGAAAGGACCCAGAAGAATCATCCCCATAGGCATGTCCTCTCACCCACCCATACTCTGCCAGTGTCGCCTACTGACTGAACCAACTGGAGACTGTGGCCCACAACTCATTTATGTGGCCCATTTGGGTTAGAGTCTCAGCACAATCCACAAAATAGAACGGGACCAGGTTAGGCAAAGAGGGACTTCTTCAGACCTATGCTCTAGGAAGAGTGATGCAGTGACAGTGTACATGGGGGGAAGAAAAAGACAATTGAGGAGGGAATGAAGTAAGAGTGTCCAGCACTTTTCTGCCTCTGAAATGGCTCAGCATTCCGGGCACTGACCCTGGGGCAGGACTAGGAAAGTAAGCATGAGACTCCCAAGAACCCAAGAATCCGAAGAATGTTTAAGTGGCTGAGCAGGTTGCAGCAACATAACCAACTCAATTATTAAAGTAAGTACATTTTCAAAGCAACGTTTCACAGACAGTGGTCTTGTGGCACTGAAACCAGTGTGGAAGAGGGTCCAGTTCCTCAGCCTTAACTGGGTCAAGAGCAGGGGCAGGCCACTGCTATGAATGAAAATCAGGATGGTGGGTGACAAAGGGGAGAGAGATCAAGTCAGCAGGTCTAGGGGAAGTCAAGGGTGACTTGCAGAACACAGGATGAACCTTGTAACTCTGGGGCAGAAGGAACACTGAGGAAGAAAAGAAATGAAATAAGGAACTACCTTCATCCGGGAGAAACAAAGAGTGAGCAAAAGCAGAGACAGGCGCGGGGTGGCTTCATGAGCTCCTGTGTGGAAGACCGCTCTCTTCCAGAGAAGAGGGAACCACAACCTGAGGCTGAGACGAAAATGGTGGGACCCCGGTGGGAACTGTGAAGAAGTACGCCAACAAAATTTTTCTTTTGGAAAAGTTACATGAACAAATGTGCAGGACGCTACGTGAACCTCCTTCTCATCACTAAACTCTTTCAGCAACAAATCCTGTGACCAGGGGTAATTTCGATTCCAAGTATTTTCCTCAGAGTATCATTTTTAAAATTCTGTTTGGAAGACGTAAGATGTCTAAAGGATTGACTTGCATTATTAGAAGTGGACTACAGTCAGCTGCTGGGAAATTAACCTTAGATATAATTAACCACAAGTAAAAGAAATATTTCCTAAGTGACACAAACAGTAAAGGACATGGCAAGTAAATATTAAGATAAAATAATGGAGATGGCAGAAGCACAGCACGAGTTCTTCATGTCTTCTTACAATTTACCAATTAGGAATAAAGTGACTACACAAAAATCAATTTTAAGATTTAAAATATATACTGCCTTTTAAAATTCAAATTTGGTCACGTAATATGCATATATATGCACATGTGTATGTCTTTGGTAATTTTAGTGATTTAGGAGAATTGATTTCAAATAAAAATGATTTAAACTGGTTGAACAATGTATTTTAAGTATATATTAAGATAAGTATATTTAAAATAAGTGATATGACGGGATGATATGGAAATCCTTACTTAAAATATCTTAGTGTAGTCTGCCAATTAGAAATAAAGCGTGTATTACTATGCAAAGATCAACATTAAATTTTAGAAGTACAGTAAAACTACATATCTGGTAATTTTAGTGATTAATGCTTTAATTATGAGATGAAGTACATGCAGACATATGCAATAAACTGACATAATTCATCATGCTGAAAAGGATAACATGATGAATGCATATGCATAGTGTGAATTATACAGCACACATGCAAATCATATACTCGTTATCACACAGAAACATTATTTTTTCCTGTAGTCAAAATCTAACAAATCTTCAAGTATTGCTCAATCTCCTACATGACTCTTTAAAAACAAAGTAGTCTGCAGCATCTTTTGCAGAATACTGCTGTAGACTGAGGAACTCAAGTGCATGGAAGCTGAGAGTAGACATTTTTAATGGCCATCTCCATGTGAGCTAAACTGAAGGCAAGTCCCCACGCTCCGCCTCTGCGGCTCCATAGTGCCATTTTAAACTGAAATCTTGGCACTGAGGATTTTAATAAGGCCTTCGGATACAATGCCAAATTATTCTTTATTTATTTATGTCGAAAAGTGAATACATTGATCATTGACTAGTTGGAAAAATAGCAACACTGACTGGCACAGAAACAGTTTTTCAATGAATGAGTAATTACTTAAAAAGGCATTTCTATGAGACTGATTTGTCGCTGAATGAAATGCCCCAAAATGAAGGCAATTTAAACACAAATATGTTTGGCGCTTAAACGTGGGTGTGTGCATGTCTGGCAGGAAGAGACTGGTTTCCCAAACCTTGACACAGCCAGAGAAGGCTCAAGCGAAGATGGAAGCTCTGAAGCCACGGAGTCCGCCTGGGCTATTTCTAGACAGCCACTTAGCACACACTCAGGGTAACCTTCTCTAGTTTAATGCAACTCGGACACATGCTGTTAATTAGGCTGGACTTAATTCCAAAAAAATAAATGAGTTCTTTCGTTCCTTCCTTCTTTCTTCCTTTCTCTTTTTCTTTTTTACATGAAAGTTAAAGTAACAAAGGAGGAACAAGGTGCTCTGAGATTCTTACACCTAACTGTGGAGCGCTGGAGTCATCTGACAGGAAATAAAACAGATACGCAAAGTGTTAACAGAGAAACACAGCTCATTCATCCATTTTCCTAATTATTTTGAAAATAACAGGCAAAAGGACTTTTTTTTTTAATAGTAGAAAACTACTAAGGGTGTTCCTACTTTTTAGGTGAGATTAAATCAAGATATATGTATCCAAAAAGGAAGGCCTTTTAAAAAAAGTATTTCAATGTATTATAATTCTCACCCTTAATTCATACCTAAAGAAAAATATTTAGAAAAACTACTATTGTGTGAAACAAATATAATAACATCAAGGATGACTTTTTCTCACCTGGAATAGGAGTCAATATCCTTTCCAACATATCAAATTTTGGAGTTTCAAAACATTTTAAAGATCACTTTGCAATAAAAAACGTATTTTACTTTTTAACTAAATCTGTATCCCAGTAAGGTCTTTAAGACTCCTCGAAGTATCTTGCATTTTTTTTCCTATTTTTTATTGCTGACAATTCTTGAAATTGCACTTTGATGCTTTATCATCTGGTGAACAAACGAAAGATCATATGCAAAAACACTGTGCTTTTTCTCTGTTTTGCTCTGTAAAAAAGGTTTTTTGTAATATTTTCTTATAATTTTTACAAAAGCAAACTATTAAGATTCACAGATTGAGACGGTTTTTATTTCTATGACTATATAAGACATACATGATATGGGGTTTTCCTCATTACAGATTTGAAAAAAGAATAACAACAAAATTTCAAATAAAATGATTAATGTCTAGAAGATGAAACTGAAATGGTTCTTATTCTGTTATCTTAATGTATATAAATGATATCGTCAAATACACCTAGTTAATTATCTTTTAATACAAAAGAGATAATCAATTCACTTAAACAGATATTCCTTCAAGTTAATGTACAATTTCAAAGTTGAAATATTTAGGTGTTTTTTTGGTTGGCTGCTAAAAGTACTGTACATGCTTAAAGAGCTAAATAAATGATTTTGAAGAATTCAACAATGTTTTAATTTAAGTATATACATATTATTTTTGAACAAGATACATATTGAAATAAGTATATTACTCTTAGTATTACTTGTTAGAAAACTATGTGCAAGCTAAGAAAATACTTTTTTAAAGGATTTTAAAAGGTTAAGTATAAGATTCATAAATGCCTTAAAATCCATTTGCCAGGCACATAAATCTGAAATAACACATTTTTAGTCATTTAATACAAATAAACAAAATGATTTGCACTGGTGCTTAGGAATTACATATTTTTTAAAGCACAAACAACTGCGTTAGTAGTTTTCTGTAATATAATAAATAAACAGAATTATTTTACCCTGTCTGTATGTTCAGAAGTACTAGGCTTCCTACTGAGTTAAAATACTGTAATTGGATTTAGATGATGTTCTGGGTGAACTTGATATTTTTTATATAACATTTTTGGGTTATGCCTCTGGTCTTTCAAACATGTTATTGGAAGTAGAAAAATAAAATGTTATAATTTGATATTAAGAGCAATATTTTAAAACAAGATGGAATAATAATGATGGAATAATTCCAGACCTCTTTTTTTTTTTACAAAAAAATTTAAGCATATGCATGGCAGAGATCTGTCTCCACAAATAGTCTGTGTACTGTATCTTCCTCTTTAAATTTTTATCTCTCTCATCTTAAATTCTTAGTTTAAGTATTTAAAAAAGTTCCTGGCACCAACCCACTCCTTCCTTCATATTTTAAAATGTATCTCTCTGAAAAAAGGGGACACTTTCTTATCTAACATAATTTCATACATAATGCCTCAATGACACTGTCATATCCAACAAAATTAACTATAATTTCTAGGTGAGAAGAATTCATGCCAACCACACTCAATTTGCAGAGACTTTCTCAAAAATGTATTTTTTTGGTCATGTATTTGATGGAATCAGGTGCCACAAGGTCAAATGCATTTGACTGTGATTTCTCAAGCTCCTGTCTTTGAACAGGTCCTCCCTTCCCTACTAATTTTCATGCCTTTGTCTTGTTGAGGAATCTGCTCCAAATTCTTTTCAAAATTGAACTTGGGATGTCACGGTTGAAGACGGTGTAACACTGGGATGACAGAATGTGAAACCTGCCAAACTTTTCAACTTTATTTTCTGGCTATGGAGTGGCAAAAGGAAACCCTGCAATGACTTCTGCCTATTCAATGATCTGAATAACTGCCAAGAAACCCTGAAATAATATTACCTTTCCTATTAAAGAGCCTAAACCTATAACAAATCAATCGTCAACTTTAAATGTGTTATGTTATTTGATACACATAAGGTAGTTTTTAATAATGTTAAACCATGAGTACATAAATCAAAGGACATCAAATAAGTAAATGTCGAGTTATTCCAGGCTCATAAAGTTCCTTTCTACAATATACGAGAAAGTAATCATGAGAATTATTTTTTAATCATTCCGGGGGAATAAAGATACAGCTTGGGATGTCTCTTAACTTTTGTTTTTTATTTTCTTTCATTGAAGAATCTTTTAATCAAGAAGATGGTCATTGAATTTGTGTGTAGCTTAAATATTATGTCGGGTTTCTAGGATGGTTAACCTATTGATGGCACTGTCCTTTAAAACTTCATGCTAAACTTTTAAAGGAGAGAAAATGTACGAAATTCAGAAGATCATAAGATACCGATGAACACTAAGTGTTAGAAAAAAGAAACTAACATATCTTCATGGCATTTGTGTTAAATAAAAATATCAATTAACATATATGATTGGTCTACCCTTTTGTCAGAACAGCTTTAGTTAGTAACACTTCAAAAAGATCAGTGACGCATAATTTTTGCAAATCTAAATTATGAGTGATTTTAAATGGAACCCTATGAACTGAATGATAGTAAAGTAATCACAGGTAAACTTACCAAACCCAAATGAAATAAATTCAAAATGAAAAAGATGAAGGCCAATTAAGTACATATTTTGACAATTCATAGTGGTCAAGTTTTTTAAAGTGTGACACAGGAACCTTAACCTATCTATATATGAGTGATAAATGAGGCATTTTGTGTCATTACATTCCCATAAATCACTTTCTTTAACTGCTGACGGCTTTTATCAGATCTAACCTTTTCAAGCTTCTCTTAGAGCGCTAACATTTTCAACTTTGACACATGTGCAGTTTACAAATTCTGCAGCTGATTAACTCTGGGCAGAAGCTCACTGGCAGTGCTGTCTTTAAGTTGGTCCAAAGCCTTGGGGTCTCAAAAATTCAGGCACTTGCATTATAGGGCAAAAATCTCAATTAGTGTAAAAGGCTGGGCTACAGAGTTGTTAAGTGATTACTTTCTGTTGGGAAGCAAATATGGACAAGAATTTCTTCATTTAAGAAACTTCTCAATTAGAAAGATTGTCATTAAATTTGTAGGCAGTTTAAATATTAAGCTGGGTTTCTAAGATGGAAAAAATTGATGGCACTGTGTTTTAAAACTTCATGCTAAACTTTTAAAGGAGAGAAACACTAATAAAAATAAATCTAGAAAACACAAAGAAAGAAAATTAGAAGAAAAATTAGAAGAAGAAAGCCAGAAAAATGAAGGTGGACTGCTAGTTAAGGTATATTTTTCTGTAAGTACTTTTTGGGTAATCGAGAAATAATTTCCCCAAAATGCCTGCTAAATTTCAATTTTGATGCAATCAGACAAAGAAAACCCAAGATCAATACATTTGTGAGGGTGAGAAATATAATCTTCAATAAAACATAATTAAACACGGATGAAACCATTCTAGTGAATTTTATGGTGAGATACAAATCAAACTAAAATACGGGTCCTGTAAGTTCCCAACATTCTAAGATAAAGATTATTTTGACTAGTTCAAGCAAACAATCAATTCAATTAATAAGAGAACAAAAAACTCCTACTGCACCTACTTTTGGAACAGTTGTGTTGAAACTGTAAAAACAAAATATATAATAGGTAATGCAATTTCTGTTGAGGTTACTACTTGTTAAAATGTTAAATCTTCACAGAATTCCTTTTATACGTAAAGCTAAAACAAACTATTCACGACCAACATGAAACATCCTAAGCATTAATCACAAGATGGAACTTTAATCAAAATCTTTGACTATTCATAGTGCAGGAGTAAACAAAATAAACATAAAAGGATTGAAATGTTTCACATTTCAGACAAGAGAAGACCACGAATTTACAATAGTTTTAACTTCACTGGACCTGATTTCTTAGGGGAAGGATCTAATACAACTGCACTCAACACTCTGAGGCATTTGGTGATTCATACAAATTTGTGAGGAGAGATACGTTCAGGCTGATGCATTTATGCAAATGATATCTGCACAAATGCATCTGAACATATGTTCGAGAGGTTTGTGAGGACAAAGATATGCAAGAAACTTTTATAAAATATAACTGACAATATTGGACCTTGTCATACTTCTAAAACTTAAAGAAATGCTGTCATTAATAATAAATGGCAGAACAAGCCTTGATGGGGGCCATTTGACCACCAGAAACCTGCTACTTTGGTCATCAGACCTCAAGAATAAAAACCAAAGCACTGGACTACAAGCACTAAAGTAAACATGCTCACAGAGAAACTTCTGGGGAACATTGCCTTTTGTTGAAAATGACGAAACTTAGAAAAACAGTGGAGGAAGAACAATTTTTTTTTCTAGCATCACAACCCTCCTAATGTCACTATCTAATGCCTATGCATGAAAAATTAAAAACTTCTTTATTTCACTAATAATGTCACTCATCACAGGAGCTGGGCAGTTACACTTTGACAATTCAGATGTAAATCCCGGGCTGCCTATGAGTATTCACGACAAAGGCATATTTATCATTTAAAACAAAAGGACATGGCTTCTCAGTGTTCATATCAAAGACCAGTGATGGATGAGTCCATGCTAATCAAAAGACAGGCTAGAAAGAACACAGATGTTTGCTACTTTGATTAAGAAAAGACTATTCCCTATCCTCCAAACCTCCCCAACATGGTCCTTTCAAATTACTTAAAACATATAATTTTGAATAAACATCTAAGAATTAAAAATTCTCAGCTACAAATCTTGGAATAAAATTATAATCAATTCTTCCCAGAAAGAAATTATAGAGGCAAAAATCCCTTACCAAGAAAGATCAAACTATCAGAGCGAGGTAGATGTAATCACAGAAGGGCTGCCACAATTGGTACTTTCCTCAAAATTATTCTTTTCAATTTAGAAAGTATAGAGGAAAAAGAAGTCTTATCAGGTCAAACTTTAACACACAGCATACTTTGAGCTGAAATCAATGTTAGGAGCTATACAAACAGCTGCACAGAGACATTTTTACCATATCTGTTCTGACCACTGTGTCACTGATCTTTATTCCTAGTGATTTTTAAGTGGAAAAGCATTCAATTTTTGTTCCATATAACAGGGTTTATTTAGAACCTTGAACACAATTAATCCTGGCGACTTAAACATTTATTACCATTTTGGAAGAGAAAGAATGAAAACAAGTGTGGCATTAGAAAACAAAAGGTATTTTGAGCTGGGCTACTGATAGCACTTCCACCCGTTGCCCTGATGAACAGCCATCATCAGGGACGCCTAATAGAAATCCAATTTACAAGGCCCTGCTCATTTGAGTGCCTTTCAAGACGACAGGACTGGTAACCCTTCAGACCTGCAAACAAACGCCTGCTTCTCCAAGACAGAACTATTTCAACGTTTGGCACTGGGAAGTCACAACTGCAAAGTCACCTTGAAGGAGTGTGTATGGGATAGTAGACTGGGGGAAGGGAAATCCCACATATAACTGATCTCTTGACTGTAAATTTTCCCTGTCACTTTTTCAATCCTAGTGAAGTAACCTCATTCTTAAGTTTTTAACAGCGTAGTCTATGACAAAACAAAACAAAACATCCCTCCCCTCCGGCATTAATATAAAGCCATTTTTGAGAGGAAAAGACCTGTATAATACAAATGTACTTGGGTAGCTTTGTTTTCCCTTTTGGTAGGATTAACTCCTCTCGAAATCATGGGCACATCAGCATCGTACAGTCCCTCTTTGCATTTGTGTCATCTGTTACTTCTTGTATGGAAAATTTGTGTCATATTAAATATATCGGTGGTACTGGACACAACCAACAAGTCTGTGTCAGAGTGTATTCCATTACACACCATGGGGTTGGATGCATACCTTTACCAAGGTCTACTTTTCAAAGGCCACAGTAATGTGTCCTACTTGGAGGTGCTACGTTATCTTTTAAAAATATATACATACTTCTTGACTCTTAGCAGGGGCTAAGAGTTGAATATTTTTTGAAGTTTTAACACTCAATATATTAAAAGGTATTTACAGAGTAACAACATCTTTCACCTTTTGGCCCTTTTATGAAAAATCTACTGGATGCCTAATATATTTAATATTCAGTAGCATGTGAGAATAATTTTTATGCAACTCTGATAGTTAGAAAGATAGATAACTCAATTATTAGATCATCTATCAAAATATTCAGATGTATAAGAGGCTACTAAAAAGATTGATGGCTGAGAAAGTCCACTGATTCTCCAGCCATCATACGCATGCATTTGGCCAGACAACATTTCTCGCTGCCTTCACAAGCAAGCTTCATTACCCATCACTCCACTGAAAAGAGTTTATTATGAGGCTGCCATCTTGGCAAGACTATTATTTAGATGATAAATGCTGAGGGAGAAGAAGTATGTCTACTGTTTTTTTTTTTTTTAAGAAAAAAGATGAGTTTTTCTGACAGATAAAACAAACAGCATCTACATTTCTAATTAACTTAAATTTGGCAGATACAAATATAGGTCAGTTAAAGCTATGATGTTATCTTCTGTCTGAATTTTACCCTTAATTTGTAAAATGTAAATTAACTAATTAGAAGAAAAACAGCATGATTAGTGACAAAATGCTTCAGCTGGGTCTTAGCTTCCTGACATTTATGATCAACTATAATGAATTATTGCTTTTAAAAAATAATTGATAGAATATTTTTTCTCACTATAATGAAAGAAATTGTACTAAAAATTTATAAAAGAAGGCCAGGCACCTCCCAAAACAACAGAATTTTGTGGCATACTTTGTGAGGACAAGACGCAGACAAAATGCTATATTACTGTTAATAGAAATGGATTAGCTTATGCTCCTAAACCTAAAGGAAGTTGCAGTAAAACAGCATGTACACATTAAGTCATTAATAAAACCAGGTAAAAGATTGCTTCCTATATTGGAAAAATATGCCTAAACTGAGCTACACTATACTTTATATAGATTTACTGGACTCTCAAACAATTAGAAGGGACAATGGCGAGTAGAGGCTTATAGCATTTGATGCAGGACAGTTAGAAAAAAATTTGTGGACATTTGAGTTTTAGCAGGAAAAGTTGTCACAGTTAAGTAAAATTAATCCATGTAATGGTTAAGCAAAAAGATGTTTTTCAGCTATTCCTCTGTAGATACTCTACGGTGAGAAGTACATCTGCAGTGTCAGGTATCAGTGTCAATTAAAAGCTACATAAAACCCTGCAAGATAAGTGTATAAGGTGACCATGCTCGGGCAAAGTGTGTGTGACTGGGCCCAGGGCAGGCCGGCAGGAGGGGTGCTGTCAGTTTCTGGAGCACACACAAGGTTGTGTCTGCGTGGGAATTACCAGAAAGCCGGAGCCACTGGCAGAGACAGAAGCCGAACATGTGCTGTCAGGAGTGGGCCTTGATTTCCAGGGACATGGCAACATTGATAACGGAGAAAACACAAACATGGCGCGAATGAAATGAATGATGTCCAGGGTGCGACAGCACTGTTAAGACAATTAAATACTCCACAATTTCAGTCTTAATTTTAGTTATGCCGCTAAAATACTTAACCTTGAACAAAAGTATCTTCATTTCTTTTAGCAGACTGTTCCACATTTGGAGGAAATCTGACTGAAATACTCATACCTGAATACTCCTTTTTGCAATATTGTGACAAATACATAAAAGTTTCCACATTACGTAAAGCACAATTAAAATGCTTGAAGAACATTTTGGCACTTCTTTTATACTATTTGTGGACATAGCAAGAATGTCTTTCGGAATAGCTGCATCTGATTAAAAGGAATTTTTATAAAAGTATTTAGCTTATTAATTTTATAGTTTAGAATCTATTAATAGTAAACATTTTTTCTGTCATCATACCACCATAATATTAAATTAAGAAACAATACGAAGGTATCCAATAAAAACTTCACTTTGCAGTATATAAATTTAACACAGAACATCACATTAACACATGACAGAAAAGGCTCTTGACAGAATTTTGTCTTCTGCCTAACTATTCAACCTCCCGACACATGCTATACCTACAAGGCAATTACTTCAAAAGCTACCTAAGCTTTACTTCTTCGTGCATTAATTGTGCACACCAGAGATAACCCTCCGACATGTGAGCTCTAATGAATCGGTTTCTATCACAAAGATAAAGACGATAAAACATTAGAGCGTACAGACCTCATTTGTTTAGTTATTTTTCTTGTTAGCTACTAACAATCTCCATTCACATTTGTCATTTTGAAAAACTAATTTAATTTTTTAATTAAAAGCATTAATAGTTCCAAGATAGGTTTTCAGCTTGGTGATCACTAGAATAAGAGGGGGAGGGGAGGGAAAGGGAGCTCAAAAATGATCATATGCGTTTAAATTCTTTAGTATTTCTGCATTGAAGGCGCATTTCATGTTTGAGGTGCGTCCATTATCTATGAAGGAGGAAAAAGGCAAGCGGAGAAACGCACTGTCAGATATTCTAACCGAAACCGAGTCTCTCAGTGTTGCAGGAAGGTCAGACCCTTCCAGCATTATACTGGTGTGTCAAAATACGTCAACAAACCATCATACTGCGGGAAGAAGAATGACCTTTTAGTTCTTTATGTTTAGGCTGTGGAAGGAGCTTTGAACATGGGACACGCATGAATGGATTTCCTAGCTGCTTGACAAATGCAACTCCCAAGGTTTCCTTCAAGTGTGACTGTTAAAAAGGACCCTCTTACAGTCTTACATTTTGGTTCTTACACTTTGGTATGACTTTCTAGACACACACAGTTCATGGCAGGAAATGATGTGAGGTTATCTATCACCGATAGAGAGGTTCAATACAACTAAACTGAAATGACTTCATAAATGTACAAATGCAAGCAAGAGGTGTAGGTTGGGAGTTGGTAAATTTAGAAATAATTTTACTTGCTGTAAGAGTTATAAATTCAGCTAATCAATTTTCTAAACTTTATTATGAATGTCATATTATATTTATCGCCAACATCTGTACTCTTCTCCCACAGCCCAGGTGGCTTTGGAGAACTCTAACCATCTCAACCCAAGTTCCTGCTAGCCTGCAATATTTCCATTCCTAGTTCCTTAACAACATTATTACCCACCACTCCTATTAAAACCTCAAATTTACCTTTGTTCCATTCTTCTGAACACAACATTTTTACTTAAGCCTTATTAAGCATTGCAACATTTGCCAAATGCTACAAATTATGCCTCTATAATCTCCTTATGTTTACATGGTCTCCTTCCATTTCTACCATCACCACTATAATTTAGGCACCAAAGGATTTTTTTCAATACGGATGACTCTGAAAGTACCAGTATTGGTATCTTTAACTTCTTTTTCCTGTCCACTCTCAACACGGGTACCAGAATATTCACGTTACTGTTAAGTCCTAAGCATATCACACGTCTACTCAGCTAAAACTCTTACGGGTTTCCAGTTCTGTGAGTTGGACCTATACAGTTAGCCTCTTCTTGCTTTACTTACCTTTCACAAATGAAACAGGGAGAAGAGTTATTATATATAGTATTACGTAGATTAAAAATTGCAATTAATGTATCTGCTTAAATCACTGTCTTCAACATTGCTGGTGTTTAATGTTAGCTTCTTTTGTGTTCTACACGTTTTATTTTCTTAGTAAATTGAATGAAATTCCTTGAGGACAAGATTAGGTTTTTGTCATCTTTGCTGATTCTGAAATGCACAATATGTTGTCTCTATATAGAAAGAACCCAGGAAGCAGAGCCGAGATGGTGACTGTGAGGGATCATTTCGTCAGTGTCTTTACCTGATGGAGATGAAGACAGAGATATGGTAAAGGAATTACCTCTGAGACCTAGCCTAAGGAGCCAAAGGATCAGATGGATCTGCACGATGACCACAGGACTGGAGGAAAATCAGTGAAGACCACAGCAGGTGAGCACAGGCTCTCAGATAAGGAGAAGGCCTTGGGTGAGGCCTGGCAGGCAGGTCCTGGGCAACAGAGGGCTGAGAACCACAAGCAGAGAGTATGTGGGAGGATTGCAGCAATGATAGCTTCTAGAAGCCTCCAGTCAATCTTTTGACTCTGTGCCCCAACAGCAGCCCTTGCCAGGGCGTGCCAGAATGTTGAGTCACTCCGGGTACAGTGTGGACGCAGGGTGAGGCCCCATCTGTGAAGTCTTGGAGCTTGGGGACTGCACATTGAAGGCTAGCCTACGGAGTCACAATGCTAGAGTTGCAGTGCTGAAACCACAGCCAGTATCTGCTGGCTGGCTCAAAGAAGTAAAGCACACTGTGAGCTCTCCCAGGTGACAGACTGTGGACAAACCACACTCAGGGAAGCCAGGGCCCCTCCTTGCTGGTCACTAGGCAAGGAAGACAGCTAGTACTGGCAGGGTGGGTGGGTGGGGGCAGGGAAGACTTGGATTCTGCTGAGAGAGATCTGAGGCCAATGAGGTTAGGTCTCAAAAAGCAGTGTTTGCACCCCCCTATCCCCACAGCACATGTGTGCCCAGGGGTAGGAGAGTATCAGAACCTTCTGATACAGGGCCGTCCGCCCTCACTCAACTCAACTTCATAGGACTGGCAGGAAATATTTCAGAGCAGGACATCTTTGAAGACTGGGACACAGGAAGGAGGAGAACTGGCTACTCCTCCCCCTTCAGTCAGCAGGATCCAAGGTCTTGGACATGGAAACTTCCATACAAACAATACAAGGAGGAAGATTTTCTTTTTTTTTAACTTCAGGCTTACTTCCATGTTTCTTTGTGTGTATGTTGAACACACACACACACACACACACACACACACACACACACACACACACACACATATATATATATATTCTGCTATTACTTTTTTTACTTATTTTGCTTTTTCTTCCTTTGTTTCCATTTACTCTGTTTCTGTTATTGAGTAGTTTCTACATTTCTTTCTTTCTCGAGTAGCTCTTTATGCCCTTTTGAGAAGCGTTTTCATAGACTCTGGAGATATACTGTCTATTTCACTCACAACTCCCTCTGTCTCTTCCTATTGTTGTTTCCCTTCTTTAGGTTTTCTTGCTTCCTTCTGATCTGGGCTGGAGTTCTGTCATACTTTTCTCCACCCTATAAACACTCTTCTCTCTGCTATCTCACTCCCAGCGCTAACTCTTTGTCTCAGCATGCTCTCCCTCTACCCCTATCACTCTTATTAATAGTACTATTAGGCATTAATAACTCAAGGCCATATGGCTTGACATATTGGGAAGGAATGACTGTATACTGTTTAGCTAGACTAGATCATTAAAGTAGACTTTTTCATCTATACTATCAACAATAACTTAGTGTTGCCTCACATAAACTCTTCATCAACTAATGATTTAGACAGAAATCTTCATTAGTAGTATAGATCATATTTCTAACATTAAAAGTGGAATGGTTGTATGAGTCAATATCTCGTTATAATGTCTGTAGCTGGTACATACTAAGTTTAACGGCCGACTTGAATATCTGTCCCACTATATAAAAGGGTATAGTGAGTGGGCCCTATTAAGGGTTGATAACTTCTGGAGATTTGGTTTAGCCTAGGCAAGCGATATAGAGGATTAATTCATTAGTGAGAGTGACACAGTATGATATTAGTGGAACATTTTAATTAAGTCAGTATTGGATTTACTTAGATAGATACTTTGAAGGTGTACCTTTCAAGGGTAGGACTGTTATAGTATTAAACTGGTTAGCAAGTTCAGTCAATAATTTGTTAGTTTCAGATTACAATGTCATTGTAGATCTTTATTCAAATAGTGGATGATAGGATAGACATTGGCCTTGATTTCCAATATGTGACAACAAATATCTTGCCCATAGACCACACGCAGTCCTATAATCTCTTTCTTCTTCCCCCAAAAGTGGAGGTAATTAGGTAACCAGCAGAAGGTTTGTCACTGAGAAGATCCCCAAAATTTATAGCTGAGTATGTTAAAAACAGATATAAGTACTACTATCTGAATGAATTCAAGGAAACTCCAAGAAAAAAATAGTCTAACAGAAAAATCTGCATACTAGAGATGAGAACTATTACTACTATTTGATCTACAATCCACAGAAATAGAATCATGAGAAAAAGAGGCAATAAATTACCTGTAATAAAGTCCAATTCACAATATTATGGGCCCTGAAAGAGCAGAACCTACAGGAAGTCAGAAAACAATGGACCTATTGGCCAAAGACCTCAAACCAAAAGAAAAGCAAGAGATGCTTAGTGAATTCAAAGAGGATTTATTTTAAAAAGTCTTAGTAGGCAAAAAGCTTGAGGATTACAAAAGAGACACAAACAAAGAGGCAAACAAGTCAACACAAGAAATGAAGGAACATTTCAGTAGGAAATTTAAAAAGATGGAAAGGGTTTCAGGCCAAAACCCAGAATAAGAAAATCTCACATGAAAATACGGGAAACAGACTTGAGCATTTTGAGGATAATCAGATCTTGAAGATTTAGATGACAAAAAGGACTGTATAGTCAGTGATGACAAAAAACAAAAAGAGAAAAAAAAAAGACTAGATGCCACAGCTGATAGATGATACAAAGAGAAGCAACCTCAGAATTAGAGGAGTGCAAGAGCAAATGGAGGACAGGGCAAAGGGTAAAAAGGACATGTTCCATGAAATTATAGAGGAAAATTTCCCAAACCTAGGAAAACAATTAATATTGAACTACTGCAGGCATATAGAAATCTGAATAACTTTGACCCAAAAAGAGCCTCTCCATGACATAGCATAATCAAAATCCTAGCCATTCATCAAAAAGAGAGAATACTAAAAGAAGCCACAGAAAAACATATCTACAAAGATAAACCCACCAGAATAGCTGTAGACTTCTCAGCACCAACCTTAAAGATCAGGAGATTATGAAGAGACTTCTAAGAGAACATAAATGCCAACCCAGATGATTATGTCCAGCACAATTATCCTTCAAGATAGAGGGAGAAGGTAAAATATTTTATGATCAAGAAAACCTAAAGAAATTCATAACCATTAGCCCAGCACTGCAGAAAATACCTGAAGGAATCTTAGATAGGGA
This sequence comes from Ctenodactylus gundi, assembly GCA_004027205.1. Taxonomy (NCBI): domain Eukaryota; kingdom Metazoa; phylum Chordata; class Mammalia; order Rodentia; family Ctenodactylidae; genus Ctenodactylus; species Ctenodactylus gundi. Next base: position 57,412 of record PVKB01001076.1, on the reverse strand, counting down.
GACCAAGAGCACCAAAGTTGCAAAGAAAAGGAAACAATAAAAAGCGAATGATCAACACTGTAGCATCATAATGATGACACGATGTAGTAAATATACCACAATAATAATGCTCAGCGTTAATGGTCTCAACTCCCTTATCAAAACACACAGACTGGCAAAAATCAGCAATTTGTTGCTTGCAAGAGAGACACTTTGTTCATAAAGAAACACAGACTGAGAAGGAAAGGACAAAATCAATACTTCATGCAGCTGGACTCAGAAAACAAGAATAGCTATACTATTCTCAGACACAGTAGATTTCAAGACAAAACAGATCAGAAGAGATAAAGATAGACATTATATTCTGGTTAACAGAACAATCCAATAGGAAGAAGTCACAGTTACCAATATATATGCCCTGAACATTGGGGCACCCAGTTTTGTAAACTAAATACTGCTAGACATGAAAAGACAAAGAGGTCTCAATACAATTATGGTAAGGGATAGTAAGGGATCTCAACACCACACTATCACAATAGAAAGGTCAACTAAACAAAATATTAACAAAGAAATATTAAGCTAAATCACACCATGGAAGAATGGAGATTGATAGAACTAAACTTATATAGAATTTATACACTTATACATATTCTATATAAATAGAACTAAATTAGAAACAAAACAATAGAAAATAATATGAAATTCACCAAATATTTGGGGAAAAGGAATATACTTCTAGGGCTGGAGAATAGCTCAGTGGTTCAAGTGCTTGCCTAGCAAATGCTAAGTACCTGAGTTCGTTTCCCTAATACCACATAAACTAGGCTTGGTATAATCCCAGTATGTCTGTAATCCCAGCACTCAGGAGGTTAAGATAGGAGGACTGTGATGAGTCCAAGGCCAGTCTGCGGTACATACTGAGTTCAGGACCAGCCTGGGCTACAGAGTGAGACCCTGTCTCAAAAAAAAAAAAAAAAAGAAAGAAAGAAAGAAAGAAAGAAAGAAAGAAAGAAAACAAAAGAAAAAGTCCAAAGTATATGGAATGAAAAGAAAATACACTACATACATAAAGTTGTGGGTGGTGATAACCAGCACTTAGAGGTTAAATTAAAGCACTAAAAATGGCTAGATTAAACAAACAATCAACAACAAAAAAGGGATTTCAGCCAGGTCTGGTGGCACTGGCCTATAAACCCAGCATTCTGAGAGATAGAGGCAGGAGGATCACAAATTCGAACCCAGCCTGGGTAACTTGGTAAGATTGTGTCTCAAAATCAAAATTAAACAGTGGGCTGGGGATGTAGCTCAGTGTGAAGGCCCTTGGCTCCACTGCAAGCAACACAAAGAGTTTCAATTCATTCCAAGAATTGAGTAAGAACAAATGAAACTGAAACTAAAAGAAAGCAACAGTGAAAAAAGGTGAAACAGAAAATATTTTTTTTCACCAACAGAAAAACAATGACACCAAAATCTGATTGTTTTAGAAGACAAAACTAACAAATCTCTGGGCAGCTTGCTCTGGAAAAGAAGACACAATGAGCAATATCAGGAACAAGAAGGATGATATTATAATATCTTCTACAGATACAAAAAGACTGATAAAGGTATAGTTTGAATAAGTTAATTCTACTATATCCCAGAAGCTAGATAAAAGGGCAAACTCTCTGCAAGATGAAGTATTGAAGATCATGTGCGAAAAAGAAAATAGATAACTGGGATTCCTGCATTTATTAATAAATTAACTTCGGGGTTGGAGAAATAGAACAGTGGTCAGAGTGCTTGCCTAACAAGCTAAAGGTTCCGAATTCAATTACCCAGCACCACGTAAACTGAGTGTGGTGGCACATGACTATAATACCAGAACTCAGGAGGCTGAGGCAGGAGGATTACTGTGAGTTTAGGGCCAGTCTGGGCTGCAAAGTAAGTTCAGGAGCAGCCTGGACTACAAAGCAAGATCCTGTCACAAAAACGAAACAACAACAAAAATAGGTAAAATCTTTCTAACCACCACAATAATAACAACAAAAAATATCACCAAAACACCACAGGTCAAGTGGTTTGACAGGAGAACTCTACCAAAAAGTTAAGAAAAAAAATAATACCAAATCTGTGAAACATTTTCATAAAATTTAAGAGGAGGGAATACCTACCACCTCAGGCTATTAAGTCAGCAATACTTTAAATACTAAAAGCCGACAAGGAATTTAGAAGAAAAACTCACAGATCAATATTGCTCGTGAATGTTGTTGAGAAAATAACAAAATTTGTTTTCAAATCAAATCCAACAAAAAATTAAAAAGATATGAATTTAGGGCAATTTAGCTTATCTTACAAATGTGAGGTTGGTATGACATTCAAAAGCCAGTCATCAGTCAGGTGATACAGTGCATGTCTATAATCCTAGTGCTCTTGGAGGAAGAGAGAGACTGTAATGTAAGCCCAGCCCAGTTACTGAGACCAAGTCTCCAAACAAAAGGAAACAAGGACTGAGACTTACACAACCCCCAATTCAAAAAATCACTTTGAAAAGAATAATAAAGGTGAAAGAATTGCACTGTTTTCTCAAGTGCAATTTTAAAGTAACCAATGGAATAAAGATCTGTTATAAAGACAAACTGATTAATGAAAAGAAAATTTCAGAAATAGGCCCATAGGGGGCCTATTTTTGACAAACATACCAAAGTAATTTAAGTGAAAAAGTGACAGTCTTCTTGATAACTGGTAGTGGAATATGATTTCTAAATGCAGGATCATGAACTTCAGGCCACACATTATATCATATACAAAAATTAACTGAAAGTATATACTAGATTTAAATATAAAGTTGTAGCAGGTCACTGCCTTCCTTTTAAGACTGCTGTGAAAAATATAAAAAACAAGTGAACTTTTCCTACTTACTTACATTATCTGAATTATATATATATTTTTGAGGCCCAAAACCAGTTCTCTTCATTCAGTGAAGCTCAGGAGAACAAAATAATTGAATTCCCATTTAGAAGAAAACAGAGAGAAAAAAAAATCACCGTGATTTGTGGATCATTAAAGATTTCTTAGATACAAAGATCATGACCCATAAAGAAAATATGATACTGGTCTTCACAAAAATGAAACTTCTGATCTTTTAAGTATAGTTAAATGATTGAAAAGACAAGTGATGGACCACAGGAAAACATTTGCACATCTATTTCTGATAAAGGGTTTACATAGAGCATATTGAAAAAAACCTACAAAAACTCAGTACTTAGAAAGTAACTCAATGAAAATGAGGCAAAAATTTGAACATGCACTCTTCAAAGAAGATAAACAGGTGGCAAATAAGAGTATAAAAGACTATATAACTTGTTATGGAAATGCAAACCGAAATCACACAGAGACACTAATATGCAGCTATTGAGAAGACTTAAATTGAAAAGACTGATCATGCCATGTAATGGGGAAGATGAAGGCAACTGCAGCTACAACATGCTGCTGGTGGGAACGGAAAACAGGACGCTCTGTCATTTCATTAAATGATAAAAATACACCTACCCTTTGTCTCGACCACTTCATTTCACAGGTATTTACCCAAAAGACACTAAAACCATATAAACATTTCCCCAAACGGATCACAGCCTCATTAGAAAAAGCCAGTTAGAAACCGAATACGTATGAGCAGGCGAATGGATAAACGAGTGGCCAAACTCTGTAACTGAATACATGCAGCAGTGAAAATAAATAAATAAATAAAGTACCGAAACATTCGACAACGGGTCACAGAAAGGCTGGATAAGAAAGACCAGACCAGCCAGACAAGGTGACTCGCGCCTGTCATCCCAGCACTGTGAGAAACTGAGGAAGGAGGACTGCAAGCCTGAGCTCAGCCTGGGCAACTGCGACTTAAACGGTTTGGGATGCAGCTCAGTGCAAAGGCCCTGGGTTCAATCCCTGATGCCTTAAAAAAAAACAAGAGTACGTGTTATATTACTTAATTTAGATAAAATACTGGAAAATGCAAACAACATAACAGAGCAGAGGTAATGGTGCGGGACAGACGGAGGCATCGGGAGGAACATATAAGGGGGTAGATAAGCTCAATCTGACATGGTGACAATTATATGGGTTAAAATTTATCAAACTGAGCCATGTATAGTGGCACAGGCTTGTAATCCTAACATACCATGAGGCTAAGGCAGGAAGATTCACGCTCAAAGCCAGCCAGCCTGGACAACCTAGCAATTCAGTGGGACCCTGCCTCAAAATTGGCAATAGACAAAGGACTACAGTCAGGCCCCGTGGTGCAGGAAGGAAATTCCAGCAATCTGGGAGGATGAGGCAGGATGAAAGCAAGTTTGAGCAGAGCCAGGGCCATTTAGTGATCTATTAAGACTGTCTCAAAAAATCAAAACTAAGTTAAAAATGGGTTGGGGATATAACTTAGTGTGAAGGTACTGGGGCTTGATCCCAGGACATTAAAAAAGAAAGAAAGAAAGAAAGGGTATTTTACCTCAGTGTGAAGCCTTGTGTTTAATCTTCAGTAGAGAAAGGAAAAAAAAAACTTATTTTATCATATGTTAACTATACTTCAATAAAACTTATTGTTAACTATAAGTACATTACAATATAAGATATACTTGCAGATTAAAATAGACTTACTCTTGGAGAAAACTGAAATTCAGAATAAAACGTAAACTCTACTTAAGATTTAAAAAACATATACTTTCTTCCTTCCTTTCCTCAGTGACCGAAGGTTGACTCCCATGACCTTGTGAGCACGAGGTAGGTGTGAGACACCGCCCTAACCGAACAGACTGTGTACTTCATGACATCAAATGTTCAAATGTTCTTCAGCCCACTTTTAAATTCAGATTGGTCTTCAGCCAATCCAGGCAGATTTCATGTCTACACTGTGCACAAAAAGCCTCTCTGATTCTATGACTTAGAAATCCAAAAACTGATTCTGGCTGCATTGGGTATAATGACATGCTTTTATGTTGGCCTTACAGATACACATTTTGAATGCTGCAAAAGGCTCTTAAGATACAGGAAGACAGGTCATTTTGTCCAACCACACAAGGGTGAAGATATAACCCTTCTGTGCTGCAGAGCAAGCCCGCTCATTGAGGGCACAGCCTGGCCCTTTGGACTGTGCCTCCAACGGGCGGGAGGCTGCTTGGCAGTGCAGGAGGGTCTGGGGTGGAGTTCACAACAGGACTTTGGTTCAGGTGCTGCCTCAGCAATTTCCTGAGCCAGTCCTCACTGTCAACCTCCCAGGGACAAGGACGTATTCCTATGGACTAAACAGGGCCTGCCGAGTCTGTTGGCCTGAACCAGTATTTTCTTTTACTTTTTTCTTTTCTTTTCTTTTCTTTTCTCTTCTTTTTTTTTGGAGCCAGGGTCTCGCTCTGTAGCCCATGGTGGTCCTGAACTCACTATGGCAGAGCCCAGGCTGGCCTGGACTCAAGCAATCCTCCTGCCTCAGCCTCCCGAGTCCTGGGATTACAGGTATGCACCACCATGCCTAGCTTATGAACTAGTATTTCTTATAAAGCAATTCTTCTCACTGAGACAATTTGGGGAAGACAAGGCACAAGGGGCCAACTGGCAAACGGAGCTTAGGGAAGCACAGCAGCTTCTGGGGCAGGCACAGATTAGTATCATCATATCCAACACAAAACAAAACATCTCGATGCCAAGGCCTGACCCCACATGAATTAACTGTCTTCCAAGGATGAGGCTTTCATCAATGTTCTCAAACATTGCCTCACATGAGCTCAGTGCACAGTGAAGTTTGAGAATCAGTCCGAGACCCCAGGCTATTAGTATCAATTTCAACCTGATCTCTGTGTTTACAGAACTAGTCTATGAAACAGACCATACTCTTGGATCCCAAGCGTGCTCAGAACGCACTTCCTTTTATCACTCCCTTTTATGCTTCCCTAATCCTCTTGGGATGACCATGCCTGTGTATTTCCATTCTCAGTATGGCCACTCGGTATGGTGCTTGTGGGTCTGGTTGGAGGAAATAGTTCTGGGCCACACATCACTCAGATTAACTCTGTAGTAGGACAAAAAGAGGAGCCACTTTTTCAATAATCTTTGATCCCCTACATTTATAAAGCGAGTCAATATAAAAATAAAAATAAAAATCTGAGACATGCTAAAAGACAGGAATCAGACAGATAACTTTCTAGCTGCCGGAGAAATAAATTCATTGACATTTCCTTATAGATCTAGTTTTTTTTTCTTTTAAGCCTTTGATTTAATTCATCCCAGTTTCACAACAATCACCCCTTCGATGCAAATACCTAGGAGAGAATTTCTATTTTTTTCTCTGGTTTTGTTTCTGAAATTATCATTAATAAATAATGAATGATGGCAGAAAATATAAATACCTTGCTGCTAAAGGTATTGTTATTTATCTTGCAGATGAAGAATAAAATGATACTTAACCATTATAAGAAATTATTTTTATAAAAGCACTAAATATACAGAAAACATTCTCCTAATCCTTGTCAAATATTTTGAGGTTATCTTGGCTCTAAACAGCGGCGTCAAGAATTTGCCTGGAACAATGGGACATCAATGTCTCCCAATCAACTCCACTATGAGATGGACAAGCAAATGATTGTATTTTACCTTTACAACGTCCTCTCCAGTGTGTTGGCTAACTCTTAGTCAGCCTGTCTTGTTGCTGATGACTACTGTTAGTTTACGGCAGCAGTGCCTTTTGAGCTGCTGTAATTGAAGGTTTGCAAGAGCAGCCATCGCTGAGGCACATACTCCAACTTAAGACAGATGTGATCAGCCTTGTTGTTAACGAGACTGAAATAACTGGAAATCTGTGATTTGGTTAATTGCAGGCTTCCTGAAAGTATCTTAATACAGGAAAAACTTTGGCCATCCTCTGAAAAAAATACCCTCCTTAACTCTTAACGGCTTGGCAGCCCCATGTTAAATGCTTCTTCTTTCAGATTATCACAGACCAGAGAAAGCAATCACTAGACTATTGAGTCAATTACTGATCTTTAAAAATACTTAGAGGTAAGACATAAAGTCAAATCAATGCTTGTGGCAGAAGGTATTAGCTTAGCACTGCCGCTAGGAGAGCAGACTCCATGGAGCCAAAGGTTCAAAAATCTGACAGATGGACCTCAGCTCTTTATCTTTCTCAAGAGCACACACCTGTGATCACGACCATTTACCTTGGTGCACCCCTCCCTTCCTATCCCAACACCAGTACAACAAACAGCTTTGGAAGATATATTACTCGCTTCCTTTGTTACTGCTTCCTTTTATAGGGATCATGTCCTGCCACTCTGGTTGTATCCCAAAACATGGGTTAGAAGTCTATGGGGACAATGGAACATCTCCATTCTTTTCTGGGTAGTAATACTTCATGTGGCAGGACTTCATTCACTACAGGAAGTTCTGAAGTGAAGTCCTGAGATCACTCCAAGGGCCCAATTGGCTGCCTCTCTGATTTATCCACTTGAGAACTGAGTAGACAACCAGAGAATCATCAAACTCAACTTGAGAGTACAGAAAAGTATTCCAAAAGGATATCAGCCAAGGTGTGTGCTGAAGTTAGCTAAGTAGCCTATTTGGTGAAGAAAGCCATTAAAGATGCCTAATCAGAAGAATTCCAACTTCACCGGTGACATACACAGAAAGATAAAAAGGACAGATAGGACTTACTGTTCGTGGACCATTAGGCACTATGAAACTGATATTCACAACAACAGAGCCAAGAGGGCATTACTAAGCCTGTTTTATTGAACAGAAAACAAGAGCTCAGGAAGGTTAAGCAACTTGTTTCCAATCCTGGAGCCAGTAAATAACGTGACCTGAATTCACACTTCATATTCCTACCATCTCAAGGATCACTACAGTGAACAATCAGATGCAACCAAAATTTTGCCTTACTCTTTCAGGCATTCCGCATAGGTCTCTGGGAGGTGTATCTACAAGGTGCACTGCGTATCTAGTAGACTCCATGGTCCCAGGGGGTGCCGAACACGCAGCTGTGACTGCCACACTTGGCACTGGTAGCTGCTGGGGAACATGCTACCCCAGTACTTGGGAGGCTGAGGTAGGAAGACTGCCCTTAGTCCAAAGCTAGCTCAGGCTACATAGTGAGTGCAGGACCAGTTTGGGCTACAGGGCCAGAGACCCCGTTTCAAAAAAAAAAAAAAAAAGAAAGAAAAGAAAAGACACAATTGCAGATACACTGATGATAGAACAGGAAGGACTTGTTGACGAATGAGTCTTAGGTTTTTAAACTGGTATTTGGGCAAATTATGACACCACTTACTGAAATGAGGGGAAAACGGGAGAGTAAGAAGCTGGGGAGAAAATGCAGTTTAGCTTGGACATGTTTATTCAGAGCTACTTGTTTGATACTCAAAAGAAAATACAAGTGAACAAAGAAAATTTTTTCAGGAGAAATAAAAGAGTTAGGGAATGAAATTAGGAGGTACCAACATGCAGGTGGTGTGTAAAGCTACAGGATCCAAGGAAACCTCCAAGAGATCGGACAGGAGACGACTGCAGGCAGAAGAAATAAAGTGAGAGAGAGAAAGGGAGAGAGGGAGAAGAGAAGAGTGGACAATGCGTACTAGACCCTCGGGCCCAGAGGCTGGGGAGAAGAGGACCCAGCCAAGGAGACAGAGAAGGCTCTGGCACTGTGGGTAGCTACTCAGGAAAAAGTGACCCCAGGGGACCAAGAAAATGCTTTAACACAAGGGGGAAGGAGTGGTCCTCTATTCCAAAGCTGCTATAAGGCTGAGTAAGAAAAAGTTACCATGAACTTTAAAAAAAAATTTTTTTTTCTTTTTTTGTGGTAGCGGGAATCAGGCCCAGGGACTTTACACTAGCTACATCCCTAGACCATTTCTCTTTTTGATTTTGAGACAAGGTCTTACCAAGTGGTTAATTAATCCAGGCTCAACTCAAATTTCCAACTCTCCTATCTCAGTCTCCCAGAGAGCTCAGATTACAGGCATGTGTCACCAGGCCTGGCAAAGGATACTTCTTATGGGGCCACCTTGAGTCAACAGTGCTTAGTGAAATGGACCAAACACAGAAGACTGACTATAGGCAGGTGTTCCTCTTATGAAATCCACACAATAAATGCATTAAAAAGCCCCAACATGACTGAGAGGATAGAAAGAGGGGCAATGGTCAGCTAGAAAAGGGGTGAACCTCTGAAACAGGGATGGGCATTGACACTTGTCGATACCCCAACCCTCATGTCTCTAAGGTATTACAGATTTTGGAATTCATGCATGAACAACAACAAGAACAACAAAAAGAATAATATATATAAATATAATTAGGCAAGAAGATAGCTACAATTGCACACATAATGCAATTTTTAAATTCCTGAATCATGTACCCCTCAATGTACTGAAATCAGAGACTTATTTGAACTTTTTTGATTATTACAGAATTTTTGATTTGCATGCCTTTAAGTCATTGCTGCCTTCTTCATGTTCAACATTATTCAGATTACGACTTTCATACAATAAAGCAGAATTGTGGTAAAAAAGAAATATTGAAAATCAGGGTGACCAAGAGCCTCATCACATGAGTGAAATAATTAGCCCTCTCAGACAGATTAATGTCCCCTTCTGTGAAAATGTCCATCACCCTTAGACTGTGCCATTATTATACACCCAACCAAATTTTATATCTAAACAAATGCCTCCATGTCCACTCTGAACTTGGGCACTACGTGCCTTTCATGGCTTCTCTGGAGACATTTGATAAAGTCAGTGACATGTATATAAAGAGAATTTCTTCCCATTCTGAATGATCTGGATCACTGAAAATCAAAATTGATGTCCACTTAGCTGATGTATATTCAAAGCACATATTCAAGGAACATAAATCAACAGTGGCCTAAGTAAAACACCATTTGAATGGGAAGCATAGAAAATAACAAAATAATGCAAAAACGTTGCCCAGCGCAAACTGTGAAGTGACCCATCTTGCAGCCATGTCAGTAATCCATCAGTCCGTCACACATGACTAGATTCCTCACCCTAAATGACACATGCTATGCACAGAGTAGGCCCTCAATGGATAGCTGACTTATTTCAGAATGAGAATATGCTTTTGGAACTTTTAAATAAGCTGTACTATGTGAGATTCAATTTATAATTATTTTTTAGAAAAAGACTTCACCAGTACCAAAGAAAACTGCTCAATGAATACTGATTTATTCCATCAGTTTTTCTTAATCCTTCAGCAACCTAAACTTACGCAATTTGATTTTCTTGTCACTGCTTTCTCTATACCATCAAAATGATGCTTTCTTTACTATTTCAAATTCATTGTAAAATTGCTAAAAAATCTAAAATTCAATTTGCCACATTATTGCTAATTTGAATAATGGCTGAATAAAACACAGGAAACGCTGAAGCAGCATTGATTCTAAAACATTTTGCACTTTCCTCCTCCATCCCTGTAAAGTAAAGCTCGGATGCTACGCGCAATTACACAAGAAAATCAAGAAAGCCATTACATTCAGCATTTTGTCATGATCATTGTTACCATGGCAAAAAGTAGGCTTAGCTTAGCACAGCTGCTACAGGCGAGGTCTCCTGGCCTTTTGTAAAGCTGCCTTACAATATAATGCCAAATTCCACAGCTCATGAGCCTTGGTCTCTCCTCCTCCCCACTCAGGATGAGGCTGCTGTCCACAGACTGTATTGTCTCCTACCTTAATGATGTAGGCCAATCCAAATTACTGTATTTTTTTTTATTGGCCACTGACCAAAGAATGCAGCTAATCTAGAGAGGTTACCAGTTGATCCACTTTCAGTTCTAAGGAGGTAAAATGGTTGGTGTGAAAACCCAGGAGCGTAATAGAAAAAGCCAAAGTTTCAACAGTTGCATAACAGAGGACAAAAGCATTGTGCTGGCAAAAGCACAGGTCTGTGAGGGGGAGAGAGAAACACAGGAGGCCTGGGGAGACCAGCGCTGTGGCCCTTCATATTCTCTAAGTACCAGTCTAGGTACCTGTAAAATGGAGAGAACAGGAAGTTCTTTGTGAAGGTTAAGTGAAATAATCTCAGGCCTGGGCACCTGCTCAGTACTCAATCAACTAGCATTGCCCCTACCCCTACCTTCCTTCAGCACTTAACTCTTTGGGAATATGGATAGAAGTCAGTATGTAAACCGCTTTCTATCACTGTAAGGTAAATCAACTTCATCTTTCATATCAGATAGGTATTTTTCTCAGGGAGCTGAAGATAAATTATTTTTCATGGTCTGAGAGCATGCATAAATTTTGTAACAAAAAGACAAAACTCCAGTGCATATATTATAAGATGCATCCCATCTTGTTATTCATATTTTAAGTGATACTCATATTATCACTGTAAAATGGAAAATAGAGGATATACTAATTTTGACCTTATATAGACTTTTAGCTTTAAAAAATGAAGCAACATTATGAAAGCAGAGAATTCTAAATTATGTGAAATGAATACATTAATCAAGATGGTATTTATTATAAAAAGGCGACTAGAACTTAACCAGATAAACAAAATATTTTTTAATGAGATTTCAGCTGAGTATCGTTTATCTTAGGAGAAAAAATAATGGAATCTTACCTATTCCAGTAGCTCCAGAACTGGTCATGCAGGTAGGCATGGTGGCTACATTCATCACCAAATGAGGCTTTGCTTTCAATCCAGTGAATTATGTGCCCTTCTACAGCTAAGGGACAAAACATTACTAATATACAGTGAAGGGAAGGGAAGATTGAAAATTCTGAACACTGCACAGGGCTCTTCACATTCACATTAATGGGCAGAGGACTGGTCCTTACCATCAACTGTGGATGTAGTTGTAGCACAACGCACGATGTACGTGCATCCCACAAAGCGTGGTGTGTATTCACCACAAGCACACTTAGACCACAATCCCATCCCTCTTGTTTCCATCACATTCCTCAAAACTCCCTTTCCTGGGTCTTAGGTTGCTATTTTATAACTCGACAAGTGACATGTCATGCAGACCAGACGATTCCAGCTATTCAACAGAGCTGTTTTGAAAACTCAGAAATAAGAGGAATAAGCTGAAGATGGCAGCTCAAATATTTATAAAAGACACAATTAACAAATGTACATAAAAAATTTTAAGGCCTAGATTTCTTCTAAACCTATTATTTTCTGCTATCTTAAAATAATTTTTCTAGCTCTTTGATCCATTTTATCTATATACAATATAATAGAGTTAACATTTGCTAATAATAGCATTTAAAAAAATAAAAAGAAATGGAAAAACATATCGTTTTGTCTACAAACAAATGAATAACAGAGCTTAAGAACTTACCAACTGGTACTTGTAAAATAAAGTCTGGTGTTTTGTCATAACCCTTTGCCCGGAGCTGATCTTCATCTACAAGAAGAACAAATACTATTACTTATAACAGTATTCCATTAACAAGACAGCAATATAATTGCTTTTCTTTCTTAAATATGTGTAAAAATTACTAATGCTATCATCTATATCTTTCTTATGCATGTGTGGTGTGTCAGAATAAATGAATTTCCTTAACAAACCTGAGCAGATAAAAAATGCTTCTTTGTCCCTTTTGCATTTTTATGTCTTTGTTATAAACATCATTAATTCAAGCTGTCATATGTTACCTTTTTTGGTAATTGTAAATATTCAAAATAAAGGAAGGTATTTACTGATTGAAAGAAGAGGATTTGACATCATGAATATCACTAATATTATCTGCCAATATTGACAATTTATAGTAAAGCACATGCCTCATGGCCTTTACAATTATGAAACAAATGCTTTTATTAAAGAAAGTTTAGTTTCAATTAGTAAAACTAGTGCTATACAGGAAAAGGAGAAGGACAATTAAGATCACCGAAAAGAATTAATTATCCTGCTTAATATGTATGGTATGTTACTGTTTCTGGCATTTGCTAGGGTTTGAAACTAACTGTGTAATTCTGAAAAGCAAACAGGCTTTAAGATTTTTTTCCCCTAAGTTTGTTTGATTTCTTGATCTTTTGTAAATATGAGTAATCCGGTCAGAAGAAAAGGAAGAGGAAAACAAAAAGCCTGACAAAGTCAGAAAAACTAGCAAGGTGTTTAATTTAAAACATAAAAAGAAACTCCTCAATATTTTCTAAGTGCTGTCCTTGACTTCTAACGGCATTACAACGTGATTTCTGAAGTGGCGAGTTCTCCATTAGATTTTGGAATGACCTGGTCATTCAATTCCAGACGTGGCTTTCTGTCTTCACCCAACCTCAACTAATGGCCCAACCAAGTAACAAGGAAGGCTGTGTGGTCTCCTAACACCTACTGGGCTGTTGACATTGTCATGCATCCCGTTCAGCTTTCTGCATCACCTTTGATTAAAATTAATGGCCCATTCCCGGTGTTGGGTAGCTGATTTCCAACCCATTTGTCAGCCCAAGACAGTGGCTTCCTGGCCAGCGTTCAGGTGCTCCGTGGTAGAACACTACTGTGTGCGTCTTAGAAGCTCAATGACAAGACGCGTATTTAGATACGAAAGTAAAAGTTCATTAAAATTAAATATCCTTAAACTATTCAGATTTTGAAGAACTGAGGCCAGAATTTAGAACAATCATCCCTTTGTGAAACATAAAAACTACTAACTGCTGAGAGAATATAACGCAAATGAATGTTAATCTAAAAACAAGAGAATCTGGAAACTGGGTTACAGACAAGTAAAAGTGGAAAATTTTCTATCACTAACTAGAGCTGACCACAACAAGAATTTTTAACGGAAAAGGCATTATTCTCTCTAGTGCCTTGAGTTGATACTTTACATATGTGATGAACAGTTTTAAAACCAGGGCTGACATTGAAAAAGATAGATTAATATTTTACTAAAGCTATTCTAGCTTCATCAACCTTTGCAGATGTTACAATCTGTTTCAGAAAGAAAAATGATTATGTTTCTGACAGCAGCTCAAAACAAAATTTCAAAGGTCACCAAGCCATCCAAATGCACACAATAAAATCTCTGTAAAAGCAGATGCACACTCCTGCTCACTGTTCTAAAATTACTAATACAATACCTGCAACTTAAATGGCATGACTTCCTTAATGCAAAACTTAAAGATCCAACCTCTCAAACCTGAATATAAAACAACAAATGAGGTTAGGAAATTTCTCATCTTTTTGTTGAGAATTTGAAAGTACCACTGGTGCAGCCTCTCTTTTTTCCTATTTTTTCCCTTTTCCCGCTTAAACACACGCATACACACACACACACACACACACACACACACACACACACACACACACACTCCCCTTCTTTCCTTCTTAACTTCCTCTTTCTCATTCAGTATCATCTGGATATGGAACATCCCCTAAAAGCCTCACGTACTTGGATGTTGTAAATTATAAATTATATGGATTCTATGTGCTGTTAATAATAGGTGGGATACAGCTGGGGGGGTGGATAGCAGGTGTGTGGTGGAAGACAGGTGTGTAAATTACAGATTACAGGTGTGTGGCAGATTTAGAGGTGTGCTATAGATTATGGTTGTGTGGCATATGACTGGAACTCAACCTGGAAGGGTGGAGCCCTGAGGCTGGACCTGGAAGGGGCAGATCACTGAGTCATGCCCTAGAAGGGCATTGCTTCTCTCTCTTTTTAAAAAAATCTATCTATCTATCTATCTATCTATCTATCTATCTATCTATCTATCTAGGGCAGAGTCTTGTTCTGAACTCACTGTGTAGCCCATGCTGCTCTGAAACTCACGGTGATTCTGCCTCAGTCTTCCGAGTGCTGGGATTACAGGTGGGGGGCACCACTTTCAGCTATTACGTGGTGCTGGGAGTTGAACTTGGGGCCTCACACTTCCTAGCAAGCACTCTCACCATGGAGCTACACCCTCAGCTGGAAGGGTACACACAAGTTCTGACCTTCCTCCCTCACTTGGCTTCCTTCTGCCCTGCCGTGAACAGCTAAGACTGCACCATGTGTCTCCACCATTAGCCACACATGAATGGACTGTGACCTTCTGAAATTGTGACCTAAAATAAATCTTTTCTCCCTCAAATTGTGGACACCAGGCATTACATTCTAGCAACAATAAAGTAACTAAGACAAGTATTAAATTGATCCAACAGTTGCTGTATCGAAAGGATAGCATCTAGATGTAAAAATTAGACTCCTACTATTCTAAGAGATTATTCCAAACATCTGAAATGTTCTTCTTAAACTCTTATTACCCTGTTTCAAATTTCAAATGGTTTATTTCATCTCAGATTTATTTAAAAAGGAGGAAACAACTTGGCAATGTTCAGAAAAAAAATATCAGTACGGGTACAGCAAGAACAAGTCCACCAATTCTAGGCCCCAGGGGACTTTCTGCCACTGATGACCCCACTGGGAGTGGGTCAGCTGCACCCTTCCAGCCTGATTATCTCCACTTTTCATTATGCTTCTTCCTTGGTCCCTGGACTTGGAAAAATTTGTCACAGATCATGATTCAAAGCATTGGGTACAGGTTTCAAATTTGGTAGACATGCCAAGATGCCCACTCTGGGGCCCTGAAGATGTATACCTCAGGATTCCACCCACCCTCCTTCCCTTCGACCCCAACGACTTGTTGGCTCCGTGCACTGCTGTGCATGTGCCTGTTGCTCATGAATTTGGCCTGACGCTGCTCTATGGATGACACACTCTCCTTTTCATGTCTAATTTCCTACCTTCTGCCCTACTCTCTTCACCAGCATTGGTTCTACACACACTGAATGCTCAAAAAGCACAAGTGAGTAAAACACCAGTGCATTTTAAAGAACTCGTGCTTTCGGTAAAGTGAACCAAGCTCAGCAATACTCTTGTTTCCTGATGCAACTTCCTGTGTAGAGACAAAGCACAGAGACGCAAACTCAGACCGGAGATCAAGATTTTATTTGATAACTCTTGCTGTCATTTTTCATCTTTAGTCCCCAATGACTGAACTTAAGATTCATCTCAAATGTAAGGACCGGGATTGTATCCTTTTTTTTTTTTTTTAAACAGAACACCAAGAGGAAACTTTCCTTCTTTTTTATGATTGGTATTTTGAATAACATTGGAATTATCTATCCCTTAAATTTTGAGTAGAACTTCATAAACGTTTCTGCTGGATGCTACTGTTGGGCAGATCTCCGTCACATTTCCAATTTCTGTGGCTACTGACCTGTTCAGATTCTATTCATCTACAGACAGTTCTGCGAGTTTTATTTTCCTTCAGAGTCATGCATGTCATAGGACTCTCACAATATTTTCCACATACGTGAACCAAGTAGGATTACTTACAGTTCTTTACATTTCTTAAGTGGAAACTAAATGTTTAATTATCCTGTTATTTTTCTTCCAGAAAAACGTTTAGGAAAAAAGCAGAAATAATATTAGTTAGAAAGGGTTAAGGGACTAAAGATGTCAACCTAGAATAGTACTTTGAGAACAATTTCAAAAAAAAATCAAATTCTAAGTCCTATATACTTATGGTCCTAATGAACAGAGTAGATATGAAGTAAGGCTCGCCTGTTTTAATTTATTTTTGAGACAGGGCCTCGCTCGGCAGCACAGGCTGCAGAATGATATGGAGCCCAGGCTGGCCTTGGACTCATGACAATCCTCCTGTCTCAGCCTCCCCAGTGCTGGGATTACAGGCATATGCCACCACACCTGGCTTAAGTGGTGCTGCGGAATCGAACTCGGGTACTTATTTCTCCAGCCCAAGATCTCCTGTATTAAGGTGCATATTTAAAAACCTTTCAGATTTCATCACTAGTAAGTTCATTAATATCATAGCTCATGTTCATTATCAAAATAAACACATTGTCACTTAAAAGCTGTCCTATTAGCTTCCAAATCCACAAAAATGTGAAGTGCTAACCCCTGGATGCCTCATGAAACACAGTATGTCATAAATATTAAGTCCAACACTAAAATTCACCCATCCTAAAAGAAGTCTAAAGAAGGTAAGTTACCCAGGAAGATTAGGGTCTCTCATGCGGGTAAAGATACAGGAGAGGTGCCCAGGTCAAACAAGTTCTACTTCGTCCAAAGAGATTCTAACCCAGTCTTATTTGTGTCAAATGGTTAAATTTGGTCACGTGACACATGTGCAATCTGAGAGTGGTCAGTTGCTGCTCTCCCTTTATGAGATCAGGAAGTGGCCACCTGCCAGTGTCCCCTTAACACCTGTGGGGAGGGGACATTGGCTGGACAACTGGCTCCCTTCCAACATGTCTTTTTGCCAACGTAACTTTTTAAAATGTCAAGAAAACTACATATACATATTAATTTTTAAAAATTATTTTTAATTAAGTATTATTTCAAATGCATAAAAACAATCCAGGTCTGTGATTATTTCTAGGTTAGTCCTGTCCTTTTAAAAGCAATCCTGTATGTGTATAAAGCACTGTGAAAAACTAATTTCTCTGTCCTTTGAATTTGCCTCTCCTACAAATAACCAAAATATCAAAAGCAATTAAGTACTAATTATGCAATTTCTTTTTTTTTTAAAATAAGGGCTGATTTTGAGTCAGGAACCAAACAAATCTAAAAATACTTAACTTTTACTTAAGAATAACCACGGAGCATGAAGCCTACCACAAAACACTTTGTTTTTATTTTGTTTTGCTTTATTAAAGCTTTAAATTTATGAAATACTATTATTTCCCAAGAAAGTGTTCGAAATTCCAATTTACAAAATCTAAAAATGACAAGTAATACTTGACAGGTCTTTTATCTATGAATTTGTCAAAAGGTTTATAAAGTGCTAAGTATATCATATAGCAAACAGCATCCTTTAACACCTTGTGAGTTCTACTAAATTTAAGAAGCACATAAAGGTCACAATATATCAATGTGAGTTTAAACTACAGTATAGCTTGACTCGTACTGTTCGTCTGCTACGGTAGCCAATTCACCGCCTTATTCTATGCTTGGAGCCACGACCTCTGCTCTCTGTACTCTTAGTTCCCGAAGACTAAGTTTCACAGCCTTTTCTACATAATTTAATAATGTCACAAGGCTTCAGCAACAGCTGTGACTATGATATGCAAGCCTTGTGCAAAGGTACAAGAGAGCCGACGTACATTTCATGGGGGAACTGGTGGTGCCCATAAATAAAATCTTTACCCCAAATTTCATTATAGCCATTAGTTTCAACCTCTTCCCCCAAAGCCTCTTATCAAAAGCCACTAATAAGGACTACAACTGACTGCGCTGACCTTGTCCTTCGCTTATGTCTTCAGGGGACAATACGAGGGAAAACTAAAGTGCCCTAAAGATGGGAAACAAATGGCAGGTCAAGAAGCTGGAGCAGGGGAAAGGGACGCTTGGTAGGCTAGTCCCTGCTGCCTCGGCTGCAGACAGACCAGGGACAGGAAGTGCAACAAAAAGAGAAATGACACTTTCCTGTCCGTGATGTCCCATCACTGGAAATCCTTTTAGTTTAATGACAAATCAGCATGCAGACGAAAAAGACAAAAGACAGGACAGGTTGCTGGGAGGACATGGACTTTGATGTAGACCCTGAGGTGAGTTTCTTCTCAACAAAACAAGGGGGCTGGGAATGAATGACAGTGGTTAGAGTGCATTTCTAGCATGTGCAAGGCTCTGTGTTCAATTTCCCAGCATCATATAAGTACTTGCCAAGTGTGGTGGCTTATGCCTGTAATCCTGGCACTTGACAGGCTGAAGCATAAGGTGTGGTGAGACTGCCATCATCCTCGGCTATAGTGAGTTCAGGACCAACCTGGACTTACAGAGACTCTATGTAAGAAACATAAACAAAAAACCCCAAGGAATTAGTCAGTTATCAGACCCCTTTCCAACTCCAAAAAATGGAGGGTTTTAACATCAATCAGCTTTTGCTGCCCCAGTTCCAGTTAGCTGCAGGCAACGGCGTCAGAGTTTTCCTTGGGGTCAGTGTCGTCTCTCTCTGAACCACTCTGTGGAGACAGGCATAGCAGCAACTCTGAGACACAAAGAGGGTCGGCTAGGACACACAGATGCATGTGCACGTACACACAGGACCAAGACATCCAGTAAGCAATAACTGATCTGACCCCCAGTGTCTTCTGGCTATGGAGACAGAGCACCGGCGAATTCACTGTAGGGAGAGTGAGATTTTTATTTCAGTATCCTGAATGTCACCCTGCCTGGCATTGCTACTCACTCTCGCAATGTGATTCTGGTAAGTCATCAATAATGTGACCCCTAAGCACACAGCGTGGGAGTAGGCACCTGACCCAGATTAGCTGATCATAGCCCTTTTCGAGGTTTCTTACGTGGCAAAGAGAAGCACCAGCCTTTCTGCAGGATGACGAACTCTTTATTGCATGAACGAACTAGCAACTGCCATTAATTATCCTTGCTTCCATGGAATAAAACCAACACATGAAGAGGGTCACCAGGCGTTGCAGCCCAGGCCCCTAATCTCAGCACTGTGGAAGGTAGAGGAGGATGGCAAGCTTAGCCCCATCCCTGGCAACCTGGGGACTTGGCAAGATCTTATCTCAAAATTAAACGTTTTAAAAAGGGCTGGAGATGTAGTTCAATGGAAAGGACCTGGCTTGAACCCAGTGGTCCTCCCCACACCCATACACAACCCCCCAAAAAAAAGGAGACAGTGAGGGCTATTTTGTCTTCTGGATTCTAGACACAGCAGGAACAGTTTTTCTGTTGGACTTCCCCAGAGCATATATGAGCAAATGTGTTATCTGTGTGTGTGTGTGTGTGTGTGTTTGCATGTGTATGCACACATGCGTGTGCATGTGCATAAATAAGTAGCTTGATTTGACTTTTGCCAGTTACAGCCAAAACAGTCCCAACAACCCATTAGCAGCCAGGGAAGCATATGATCAGCGGCCCTGAGCTGTCTAACTGAAGGGCTGTAGCCCACGGCAGGCAGAGCACCATCACGTGCACACCCAATGATCTCCCTCCAACTCTCTAGGGAGCACGTCATCCTCTGGCAGCAATGAGGTGGTCACGGTCCTTTTCTTTTAGTCCCATGGAAAAGCATGCGCAAGTTTATTTGATAAAGGAATAGGAAGTCTCTTGCCATGATAACTTCTTCAGGAGGGGAGCACAGAACGCTGGAACCCCATATCCCCACCCAATATCACATTCCTGCTACCCTTAGGCCTGTATCTGATTTTATACTTTCTGAAAGATAGGAATTTAAATGGTCAGTTTCCTTATGAAATACCCAAGCACTGTGGTTCCCTTTCCCTATAAAATCACGTCTTATCTCCAGCCTTTCATTCTTTGCCGCGGACATCCACATGTAAACAATCTTCCATATGCTTGTGATGCCTATTCTTCACCCGAAGTCACAGTCCTGTTTGTCACATCATAATCATTTCCCTGGCAGAGGAGATTTGCTTTCGGTGAGGAATAAAGCAGCAGCAGCAGCAGCAGATGAACTCTTAGAAACAAAGATCCTAATTTCTTACAGCAAGGGACATCCTTCACTAAACCTATTTGGCTTTACAGATTACAACCTCCTGGAGTCCCATAGAGTCATACATGAATGTTAAAAAAGCACCCATGTAAAATATGCTGGTTTGTCCAAACATGGGGGGAAGGGGTGAGGCAGGGATAAAGCAAATGCCTCTCAGGTGTCACTCAAAATAATTGTTAGTGTCTACTAACAGGCTAACATCCACTGGAAAGAATAAAATCTCTCCAGAGCCATCCTTATTAAGCCAAATTTAACAAGAGTTTGCCCTAGACAGTGGCTGTGGAAGTCACTAATGAAAGTCCCTCTGACCTGGAGGTATGCCAAGCCATGGAGGATGAGGGTTTATCTTCTGCCTTTGGCTGTTTCATATTTCTCCTAACAGAGCAAGCAGTCTTGTCACCTTCTCACTGTAACAGTGTTCTCACTCTTTCTGTCCAAAGCTCCCATGAAATCCATAAAACTCAAACCAACTAAACCAAAATAAACAAACAAACAAACAAAAAGATACTATATACACTGTCTTGTTAATCACTTAATAGATACAAATGAAAACATCTTCATCAGTGGATAAAATAAGTTTTCTACTGGATTAATATAAGGAATGGAATGAATCTTTACCATCGGTGATAAGGACAGTAACAAGGTTTACCAGTCAAGGTAAACCTTAATCAGAGTCCTTTGAGTTTCTAAGCCTAAGAGTAGACAGTGATTCTTGACATCTTCTGCGACTTTAAATGTTAGTGGGTAGATATTAACTCTAAATTAATTATCCTTAGAAAGAATTATTGGCATACACCAAAACATACATTAAATGTTCCTGGAAGTTTTCACATTTGATTCAATTTAAAAGTTTAAAAAAAATTTTAATGTACCCTGCCCATAGAATGTACTTTGAAAATGGGCAGCTCCATGGCAAGAGAGTCAAGCTAATGAATATAACTAGCCATCCCAGAATAACACAGAGACAGGGATGTTCTGGTAAAAGAGCCCAGATGGATATGTGAAATTCTATCACAATGTCAGTAAAAATAGTTCATGAGGCAACATTTTATTTATCTTTAAGGTATAGCTATTGATTTTCAGTGTGCCTTTTCTTTGAAAGGCTTAACACGACAATAGCCATAAATGCACTATTTTCAGCCTGTAGACAATTCAATGAATATTTGCTAAATATGTGATCCAATAGTCTACACTTTTTCTGTCCTAAAAAATTATACTATGCAGACTGTTATCTACATAAAGTAAATCTGCATAACAGCATGATTTGTATGGATCCCTTGCAAATTTCTATGCTTAAAATGAAGAAGAGGAATTCATTATGGAGAGTGCTTTATCATTTCCATGATCAGTTATTACACATATGTCTTTTGAAGCTTAATTTCTAATGCTTAAGAGACATTGAAGGAAATAGCAACCTGTAATAATACTCTACACTGGCACACAGACACATGCATACGTGTGGGATTTGGAGCCATCCTACTAAATCTATGCTGACAATTAATGAAAGCTTAATATGTTGCTCTCAAGTAGAAGAACTACCCTATTCTATACATGAGACAAACACGAATTTTTCTAACTGTTCTTTTTAATATATAAAGCATTTCATGGACAATATTTCTTTTGTTTCTCTCATAGGGCCTAGATTATAGTTAATATCTCATGACACCAAAAGTAATACTGCAACAGTTATTAAAGCATTTGTTCAGCCACTTATTCTATAAAATATTAATTGCAAGCCTGTGCATGTGCTGTATATATAGGGTATTAGGTAACTGAGTTCCTCCTTAGTCCTAAATCAATAAAAGACAACATGTAGAGCATCAATCATCATTCTCCCTTCCTTTAGTACATAATGACTTCAGGCGGAAGATACATCTATGCACTCATGGAGACATTACAAGCTGGTGAGTGAGACGTGAGCAACACTTACCTAGGAAGGACAGGTTTTTCTCTAGAAGCAAGTCTCGCAGCAGGACCTCATGCTCATGACCAATGGCACTAGGAAGCTCAGTTATGGAAGGCAACATGGATGGCATTGTGTTCTCAGGAAACACCAGTCCCAGGCCCATACTTTGAGATGAAACGCAGAATTGAAGTAAATATTAAAAACAATTCCCTCTATCGGTCCATGTCTCTGAGGAACAAAATTTCTACACTCAATCTTCCCCCTGCTTAAATGATTCAATGAAGCTTTTCTATAAAGTTTATATACTCTGGCAAACAAAGATTTGTAAGTGGATGTAATTTCAACTTTTAAAAAGAGGGAGTCATTTCAAACCTCCATTAATCTGTGTTAAAAAAAATCTCAATAAATGAGGATGCAGAGACAACTGTCAGCACCTTCTTCCATCTGTTCTTTGACAACGGGGCTAACAATATACACTAGAGAAAAGATAGCCTCTTTAACAAGTGATGCTAGTTAACTTAAACTGGTTATCCATATGCAGAAGAATGGAGCTAGACCCACGTCTCTCACTAGGTATTAAGTTAAACTAAAGTAGATCAAAGACCTAGCTGTTAAAATGGAAACACTGAACCTGTTGAAAAAAAAAAAAGGGCAAAGCCCTTGAAGACAGACATAGGACTTTCTCAATAAACTACCCAATGCACATGAGATAATACCAAGAATCAACAAGTGAGATTATAGCAATTAAAAAGCTTCTGCAAAGAAAACAGCAGAGTGAAGAGAGAACCAACAGCCTGGGATTTTTACTCCCAGCTATTCATCGGACAGAGGCAATTACCTAGAATACACAAAAAGCTGAAAAATATTAGACCTCCCCCCCGAAAAAGGCATGATCAAAAAATGGGCTGCTGAAATGAATTTGATAGTTTTCAGAAAAAGAGGCTTGAATGGCCAATGAGTACATGAAAAAAATGTTTTGTTTAGCATCATTAGCCATCAGAGAAATACAAATCAAAACTCTCAACTACAAATGGCTAGAACTCAAAAAACAACAAATGCTAGCGAGATAGTGAAAGGAACAGACTCCTTGTACATTGTTGGTGGGACTGTGAACTGATACAACTGTTACAGAAACCAGTACCCCCTCAAAAAACCGAAAAATAGATATGCCATTTGACGGAGCTATACCTCTTCTGAGGATCTTCCTGAAAGAGTTAAATTCATCACATAACAGGGACACATGCATACCCATGTTTATAGCAGCACAACTTATAAATCTTGAAGTAGCATATTTACACAATTGAGCACTAGTCTGTCATAAGAAAGGTAAATTTATACCATTTGTAGAAAAATAGATGTACAGTGAGACCATTATGCTTAGCAAAATGAATCAGACACAGAAAGTTAAACATCATATGGTTTATCGAATATGAAAAAAAAACAAAAAAGTAAAAGACCTTACAGAGAGGAGAAGGGTATGTGGAGTGGCAAGGGTATGAGAACAGAAAAGGGAAATAAAAATGATCAAGATGTGATATGTAAATACCTGAATTTCTCAAGCTGATTGTTATTATGATGCATCACCAATATATATATTAAGAAAGAAATTTCAAAAATCTGTTAACTCTATTTAGTAGATATTAAGCAATTCTATTTCAGTTAAGAATACTAACTAACCATCCTTTGCGCTAGAATGATTTCCAGTCATACAGAGTTCTGCGAATCTGTGAACTCACACTTGTCACTGAGGTGGCATCTGCCAGCTCTCCATTTCCCTCCTACTGTTGGTGATCTTAGTGACTTCAAAAGCCAAACAGCCAACTTGTTGAGAAGCTTCATAATTTGAAGTGAAGACATTTTTACTAAATAACTGTGGGTCAGGGTGTGGGTGCAGAAGCTGTTTCACGAGTCTCTTTTTCAGGAGTGTGCATATATACATGCAGTACACATATTCAGATAAACATATGCACATGAACATATGGATTGTTTCAGTGCACCCTAGATGTCAGGTGCTGTGTCCAGTGATTTATGGATATTGTTTCAACCTTGCAATTACTACAAGTCTTATTTTGTAGATGAAGAAAATGGACTTGAAGTGGAACCTGAACAGTCCAGTTACAAGAAACAAAGCTGAGAATAAGAAACTGATCTCTGCACAGCCTGACTGTGACCTCCAGAGAGCTAAGGGCTACTCAAGAAGTACTAAAGTTATTCAACAACTGACGATATCCATATGATGCCTCTGTGCTAAGTCCTATGATCTATCATTTCACTACTATCATTAGTCTCATCTTCACAGTTAATGACAGTAAGGTTCTAAAAGGCTGAGGGACCTGTTGGCCACCTGTGACTGCTAAATAACAAAACCAGGGGCAGGACTTGGAAGTCCCGTGTCTTGGAAGTCTCATTTCAAAGGAATCAGACTGCAGAGAGTCTGCAAGGGAGCAGTATCCTATGGTGGTTCTGTGCGTCAGTCAGAAGCACCTGGTAACTATTTTCAAGAGACTTTACTTCCACCCTCCGTCTCCCTACGAATATCAACCTGTCCCCATCACTCCTCGTCTTTCTAAAGGCTGTGATTCTGAACATACACTGCGAGAGTTCAACTTCAATCAAATAAAGTTTATATGTCCCTTGCAAAAGTTTCTTTTCCTAGAGAATCATCCCATTCTTTATCAACACACACTTGTGGATATAACTTAAATCTTAGAACTCAAATTGTACAGTCATTTATGTCTGCCAACAAAACAAGTCCTAAATCCTCATTTCCGCCCTTTTTTTCCCTCCTTGTTTTGAATCCCTCTTTCAATGCACACGACAGTGTTTTATTTAATTTCTAACTGGAAACAAAGTAAAAGAAACATTTTTAAATCACAAAACTTCACATATCTTTAGAAATCCACTGGAGTCGTCATGAGTGACTCTCAATGGTCTCTCGTTACTGGGGGCTTCCCACATTTCAGAACTAAATTATTTACTTCTGTTCCACATAAATGTGCTCTCACTTTTGGTGTCGTAAATTATTTACACCTAAAATGTTGACGCATGAAGCTGAGGTTACTGCTAGTATAGAAATGGAAGCCGCAGCGCTCGCAGTTTCCTGCGTCATTACCGGGCCTTGCTACTCTGGTTGGGCTGTGTCCAGGCGCTGTGTCACGGAGTCACACTCAGGGAAGGTAAAGTGGCTAGTGTCTCACTTTTTTTCTCAATGAGTATGATGTGTTGTGGGAAAAGTGTGGGTGAGCGTGGCTCTGCAGGCAGAAATAAAGCAGGCAGCGAGAGAAAAGCCCCTGACCATGGACTCTGCCACTGTGCCTTGTGTGGTATCTTATTAGGAGGGAACAATTTGCTTTACTCCACTTACACAGATGTCTACAGGTAACATTTTCTTAAAGGAGTGAGAAGATTTTATACTTACTCTATTCACTAAACGTGTGCTTCCTTTCTTAGAACATAATGTGATTTACTGAGAATAAGCAATATAAACTTGGTCAACTTATCAGAACACCACATAAATGGCACTTTCACGGGCACAGAAAACCAGAACTTTTTATTCAATGTGAAAAAAAATAATTCTTGTTGATCAGCTGAGGAAATATCTTTCCCAGTACATTTATATGATATGAAACTGTGGCAAATTCAATGCAAAGATAAAATCAGTCTCCCTAAAAATTTCTCTTATTTTGCATGATAAAAGCAATCAACAATTTGAAATTGTCAAAGACATACCTCTTGGTTATGATTTGCACGAGATAAACAAAAAGTACAAAATCCACAAAATAAAGCTTATCACAGCAGTAATTTCACTGGTAATAGTCATAAGGGAACTTCAAAAATTATAATCTAGGCAGCGAGTGTAATTTGGAGGCATTCACCATTTTGTTTATCAATGGAATCTTGGATTACATTACATTTTACTGGCAACAACACAGCTCCAGAATGGCAAGTGAATAATGGCAAAAAAAAAAAAAGGCAAGAAAAATACTCCAAACAGAATTTATAATGCTCCATAAGTAGAAAGACTTAGACTTTGTCTGTAAGAATCCCTATTATTGATGTATGGCAGTGACCATGGGGCAAAACTTGTAAATAACCTCACAAGCCATTTCTTCCCCAGCAACACAGCAATCTCGTTTCCCGTAAGCATCTCAACTATTACTGAAAAACAGCCTCCTGGCATTTACAAAGCCGTTGACTTCATACTTTAGTCCATGCATACATAATTAGATAGTTATATTTAAAATCAATATGCAATCCTTCAAAAGACATTATGCTTTTAAAACTTTAACTTTAAATTGATTTTTAACTATTTTATGTGCTTTAAAATTAACATGTAACTCAACCTCAGATACTCTGAGATGGTGCTAGTTGTTATGTGAAAGTGTTAAACTTTATCACTGCAGCAATGTGATCTTGGCACTCCTACAACTTCTAGTACTATCATTAATTTTACATGGAAAATAGAAATATGACTTCACTTCAGTTTAATAAAAAGGCAAGCTTGTGACAATACTGTTTTGACTATTTTAGGCAAGGTTAGGGAAAAAGAATATATATATATATATATATATATATATATATATATATATATATATATATAGCTATATCTTAGTTATTGAATATTCTTAAGAGAGGATTGTGTTTGAATTTTTCAAATCTTAATGTTAAATAGCAAAGAAAGTTTTTACCAGGTTTTTTTTTAAACTCTAATCCTTTGTGAAACAAGGAGGAATATAAATGAACGCGCACATACAAATGCATATACATGTATTCAGACACACACATATACATTTAACTTGTAAGGAATTCTAAGAAAAGCCCTGACTGCTAGTTGCCAGCTCACAACTGGTCACAGCACCACTCACATTCACAAAGCGCATTGTAGTGAGGCCACATTTATACTAAGAGGTGGGACACACATGAACTGAGGTATATTTTAACATCCATTAAAAATGACTATTTTAAACAATATATTTAGTCAAGGATTGTCAAATTTTTCATTGTTGCTATACCACTACTAAATTTATAGGTTAATAATGTCCTACTACATAAAGTGGTTACCATCTACCCAATCCTCTTTGAAGAAATAAAACATTAACTTTTTAGTAATATCAAGGTTTTCAGTGATGAATAACTGCACCTGTTTTCACAGCCTTAAATTCAGTCCCCAGGGAAAAGCAAGCACGATTTCTCTAAAAATGTTGATTAGGGATTCAAATGACAGCTCAGATCATAATCAGCATTTAAGAAACAAAAATCCACTGCTTTTAAAACGTGATGGTCTCCAATGGCATTTCAATCACATTGCTTTTGTAACTTCTGGCTCAAAATTAATTCCAGTAGATTCAACCAAATTAGGTTCATTTTTAAATAAAATTTGTTATTTTAAAAAAACTAGTCACTTAAATGGTTAGATATATTCCAAGCAGTATGTTACTTGCCTAATGACTCTGTATCTTTAAACTCATTGGGAATCAGGCCATTTGAAATACGCATGGAGGCAGCGACTGCTGAACTGACATCTTCCTGTGGCCTATCTGATTTTTAAGCTGGAGGAAAGAATGGGCTGCAGTGACCCTCCAGTTGATTGGATGTAAAATAGAAGAGTGTGAAATGTGTTTTGTGAAGCAGAACTTTATGTCAGGTTAAAGCTAGACGCATCTCCTCCACTGAGTCCTCGCTCGTCAATTGCACACCTAAAATTTTATGGGAAAGGATACTGTTTGATGCAGTCCACCAGTGGTCCATAACAGCAGTCATTCACAGTGCACTGCAAGTAAGAGAAGAGGTCTGGGGTGGGTGGGCTGCAGACACTCTTACAGTAAACATCCTAAAAGCAATAATGACATCCCCCCACCCCCACCCTCCAAAAAAGAAAGCCATGAAAAGGCTGCTCAGATTTAATCACTAAAAACAAAAATTGCACACTTTTTATTTACTATAAAAGCAAGCTATTAAAAAGTGAAGGGCTCTTCTCTCAAATATTGCATCACCATTTATGGTGCACCCTGACCTCAGTGATAGTTTATGATGACAGTAATTAAATGAGGTTTAAAATCCTTTACTCTGCGAGGCAGATAACAGCATTGCCACTGGAAATAGACAGCCATGATTAATACCTGATAGACCTGATTCGCTAGGACTCCATCTGGTATCTGAGAAGGGTCCCGTAGCATACTATTTATAACAGACTTGGAGGCTGTAGGAGAAAAGAGATGCACTATTAGTGAGACCGTCAACATACCTTGACTGCAACACGAGAAGTAACATATACCCACATATGCACAAACCATAAAAACAAAAATAGTAATGACACTGATCATTTTTTCCTTTTTTCAGTCTGAGGGAAGCTTCTAATTAGACCATGTTGCCAAGTTTGTAAGCCACATTGCTAGACGTGAGCATGACCTAATCTTTCCAAGGTAAGTTAACTAGTACAGACCTAACACATATGTCTTTTTTTTTTTTATTGAGGATAAATTAGCTTTCGAAAGCCCACTTGGGGGAAAAAAAACAGAAACAATCAAAAAATAAATATTTGTCTTTTGAAGTTAGCTATTTCATAGCAAACCATATGTACACATGGAGGTTGGTTACAACGTAGTAAAATCAGGTCAGATTGAAGGACTCCAATCATGTTAATAAAAATAGCTTTCATCTATCTCCTAGTACTGAATCTTTCCAAAACAGGGCTCATTAGCAGCCATGAAATGTTATGTCCACTTCACAGGTGATGAAAATGTGTAAAACTGGCTGACAACTGAACAATTCTTAAGTTAAAAAAAAGTGTGTGTCTTATGTGGGGTAGTTGGTGGGGACATGTGGTTGTGTGCAGGCACATCCTTCCATTTACTTTAATTTCTAGATGTTATACTAAGTAAAATGTAAATACTGCAAAACAGTAGTTTTATTGTATTGTTTAGAAAATAATGACATGAATAATATGTACAGGTTCAGTGTAGATGCATCTTTTCCCCTACATTTTCCATCATTCCTGATTCCATGATTCCATGCATGGAGACCCAAAGACATGGAGATCCCACTCTGTGTGTGTGTTTGTGTGTGTGTGCATGTGTGTTTGATACACAAACTTTCTATCTAAAATAGTCTTCATTGATTTGAAAATTAAGCTGACATCCCAGGGACTGCTCTAGAGGGAGAGGCACCAAGGAAGACCCTGAAGGATGTCTTAGGGTAGCATTCTTTGAAAGAGCAACGCAGGAGGTCCTGATCGTACTTTGCTCACTGCAGACAGGTAGCAGCTCAGGGGTCTGGGTGCCTCTTGATGCACAGGATAAAAACAGGTCTCTAAACTGCAGCTAAATTAGGTGCTACATGGAAATTGACTTTCACAAATTCCTCCAATGAAAATACTCCCAGATATTAGGATCAGATCCACAAGTATAAACTCAAAGCCTACTGTATAACAGTTGAGAAAATGAATACAGATTACATAATCAACATCAGATTATGAAATATTTTTTGGTCTAGCTTTTTATTACCATAATGCTCTTTTATCAAGTTCAGAGACATGAGAACGCTGGCAGATAGGACCCCACTGGAAAGAAATGAGGAAATTACATCTCATTGACCTAAGCCCAGTATAGAGTTAACAAAAAAGCTGAATTATGTCAATTACTGCCTACCATTAGTAACACAGCTACATGCATATAGGAACATTCACACAATTAACAGTCTTCTGTAACCAGGTGCTTGCACGGATACGGGGAAGCCATATGGAGTTCCAGAGAGAGGCTCAACCGAGCTCTCCTGCCCAGTTCCACCTCTACAACTAGTGCTGCAACCAACAAGTAGAGAAGCCTTTTAATTCCAATAGAGTGATATGACCTGAGCTGAATAAAGGCGTCCTGTGAGTGTCCACAGAGAAGAGCAGCAAAGTCTGAGTAGTAACAGTGGGAATCAAATCAGACTCAGGCACACATATGAACGTAGACTGTAACCAATTATTTCTAAAAGACGTAATCATGGGCAAGTTGAAAAAATACTGAGAACGTGAAGCAGCAAGTCATCATCTTATAAAGGAAAAGATTATGTCACTGATAACATTAGAGAGATAATAATGTCCCTTGTTACATGCTCGGTTTTCCAATCCAGCTCTAAGGTCCCACCAGTCTAGAGGGTTCAGAGGGGTTGGTCAAACATTTGCTTCCCTCTGAAGACAGCTAAGGGTCTCAAGGAAGGGGAAGCATCTTCCTCAGATATAAATGATCCTGGCTATATGGTATGACATGACAAATCTCACACTCAGGAAAAGAAAAACAGAATTTATAAATGGGCAAGTAGTGTGATCCAAAGTCCTAGCCTATGGAAAATTACTGACCTCATACTGAATTACATGCAAACTCATTTATAACACCACTAAACAAAGGTTCTGTTTCAAAAAGAAAAGAGACAATAGGACATAAGTAAAGTGAGTCATTTATTTTGAGGAAAGAAAAGGAACTATCAAAAGAAAAAAGGAACTGATGACATAATTTTACTCACAATGTAAATTTCAGAATAGTGTGCTTATCAAGATTAAGAATCACAACCAATGAACTTTGTTAAAAAATAGTTTGGACACACTGAATAGAACAACATTTAAAACAAAAGAAAGTTGTCTTAAAGAAAATAGTAAAAACTACATATTGAGGTCACATTCACTCCAAGTCCAACAACATGTTTTTTTCCTTTCTTACTAGCTACCATTTTCTAGTTTTCAAACAGGAGAGAAAGCGCTCACAGAAGTCAAGGCCTCTGCTGCAGACCTCAGTGCACCTGTCTCAACCCTCTCCGCATTCCACTCAGCCTTCCTGAAAGGCTGCTGTCTCAATGCAAGCCACAATGTACAGTTAACTTTTATTCACACATTCTGAAGCTAACATAATCAGCCAGACAGGTAAGGGCAGTTGGGCAGTCTAAGAGTGGCTGGGAACAGGAGGCCTTATGGAGGCTTGTCCCTACAACGCAAACCACATAGAGGCTGCCACTGGCCAACTTGCATCATGCTGTTTTGACCATACCCAAGCAGGAACTCAGGTTCTTCCCAGCCTCAGTGAGACGCATCACTCTGTTGCTTTCCCAGCTGACTTTTGCCACTGCTGATTTAAATTCTTATTTTATCTTTGCTCTATGTGCATACCAGGAATACTGTCACTTGGAGCTAGTTCTGCAGGAGGAGAACTGTTGTCTGTGAAAGCACGACTATTGTCAAGAGCTCAAGAAATTAACAAAAGCTGCCAAGGTAGGGGGTAAAAGGGACCTTTCTACATGGTTGGTGGGACTGGAAATCAGTTCCATCATTACAGAAATTCCATATGACCTAACTCTTCTCAGAGGAGTTAAAGACATCATATAAGAGCGGCACATGCACACGCGTCGTTATAGCAGTATAACTCACAAAAGCTCAATCTTGGAAGCAGACAATGTGTCCGTCAATAGACAAATAGATAAAGAAACTATGTTTAAGAAAATTCACACATACATACATTACATACACGCACACACATACTCATATAAAAACATACATACATGCATTACTCTGCCATAAGGAAAGAGAAATCTGAGACATTTGTAGGAAAATCACCTAAAATTAACTTTTATAAACTTCCCTTTTATCAGTCTTGCTAGAGATTTATCTTTCAAATACTTTTCAGCAATCAATGGTTGGCCTTGCTAACCCATTCCACAGTGTCATTTGTTCTCATTCATTTCATCTATCCCTCATCATTATTTCCTGCTTTCCCTTTTTTATTACTAACTTACTCTTTTTGTAAAATTCACTTTTCATTTTCTAACATATACTTTTGAAGGCTATAATATTTACTAACTTCTGCTTTAGACACATGCCACAAGTTTTTTAAATGTTATTTATTTGTAAGTATTTCAAAGTACTCATTTTATTTTTGATTCACAAATTACTTAAAAACTTATTTAATTTTTGCTTTCTTCTAATTTGTGATGTTTATATTAATGTAGACCATTTGTTTAACTTAACATGTGTTTTGTATGTTATAAATTCTAAAAAATATATTGTTCTTAAAAACTAGAAGTCTTCTTTTTGTTGTTTGAAGTTCAGAAATGTATAGTAGGTCAGGATTTTTAATTGTATAATTCGGACTTTCTAAATCCTTATTTTTTTTTTTTTTCAAACTTGGTAAGAAACAGTCCTCAGCTTCTGGTGTGGATTTGCTTGTCTCTCTTCACACATCGGTCAGGGCTTGCTTTTTGTATTTGGAAGCCATCCGCTTGGGTGCATAATCTTCCACCATTACATACAGATTTATGAATATGCATGCTTCCTAGGGCAATGCATCAAGGTTCTAGCTCTCATCAATTTTTTTCTTGAGTTATATGTCATCAACTGGTAACACAGCACCACAATTTCTCTTTTCATATCTGCTTAATATATCTGGCATTCTGTTTATTTACCTTGAAATTTACTGTGTCTCAGTGTTACATTTAGAAAGAGCATTCAGAGCTGGACTTAATCCAGCACTCTGGGAGGCCGAGGCAGGAGGATCAAGAGTCCTTGTTTCAAAAATCAAAAATCAGAAATAGGCCAGAGATGTAGAGCTCAATCTGAAGGCCCAAGGCTTCGTCCTCAGTGTCTTTCTCTCTGTCACTCTCCCTCTCTGTCACACATCTATACACAAACACACACATATGAAATACCACCTAGTAAGATTTTCTAAAATATGATTAGGAAGTCTCTGCTTTGTAAGAAGACACTTTAATCCATTTATATTCATTGTAACTGACACTTTCATATTTTGCTATCTTATTTTTCCATACCTTTTTCTACTTTCCAGTTTTTAGATATTCTTCTTTTATTCCATTGGGAATAATACATCATACTTCTATTTTAGTTTTCTTCTCAAAAAAAAAAAATGGCAAACTGAACCAATATCTAATCTCGTCAAATCAGCTGAAGGCCTAACTAGAACAAAAGGCTGTGTAAGACAAAAATGGTTTTCTATCTTGAAGCTGGGATACCAGTGTTTTTTCCTAGCCACTAGACTCTAACAGAAACACTAGCCTTCCTTGGCCAATAAGCCTAACATCTTTCATAGCTACGCATGGTGATTCTTATTTAGCCTGCTTGGAATTGGCTATATACCTGAATCATGGGATACAGGTCCTTCACTACTTTAAAAAAAAAAAAAAGCCACATCATGACAGTGTTAGCTTTGTGTTATCTCCCGTAGAACTCTTACATGTTTATCTAGCAGACTGCCTGGTCCTTCCATATGCCTGCTGCTGCTACAGTATTTATATTCTGCCCCACCGTCCTTAAATGGAAGATGCTTTCCTTAAATTCACTCTAAAATTCACTAATTTTTCTAACAGGACTCTCAGACTTTTTGAGACTTATTTCCCTTAATTGTAAACAAGGGACTAATAGTTCTCACAGATGAAATACTAAGAGAAGATTCTAAAAGCTGCAAGAGAAAAGATACAATTAACACTCCAGGGTGTCCCAACCTACCTGGCAGTAGACTTCTCAGTAAAAGTCTTACAGGCCAGGAGAGAGTGGCATGAGATTTCCAAAGTATTGAAGGGGAAAAGCTGTCAGCCAAGGGCACTGTGCCCAGCAAAGCCATCCTTAAAACAAAGCAAAACAAAACAAAAATCAAGGAGATAAAGACATTCCCTGACAGACAACAGCTGAGAACATGTATCTTCTTCTGTATCAGACCTACAACAGATGCTAAAGAGTTCTTCAAACGGAGGGAAAGAGATGCTGAGGAGTAAAAAGAAAACACGAGAAGGCGAAAAACATAATGGGAAGAGGAAGGACGCAGACAAGTTCATACTGCTCTACAGTGACAGCATGGTGTGCAAACCACTCAAACCTTTACAATGAAGATCTAAAAACAAAGTAACTGAAAATAATATTCAGAGGACTGGAGGAATTAGTGTTGCAGTTAGAGCACTTGCCTAGTAAGAGCAAGGCCAGCACCACATAAGTTGGTGTGGTGGTGCATGCCTGTAATCAGAGGCTAGGAGGATTATTGTGAGTTTGAGGCCAGCCTGGCTATATAGTGTGTTCAGGATCAGCCTGGGCTACAAAGAGAGAGAGAGAGACCTTGTCTCAAAAAATAAAAAAGATAATATTCAGAATATTATGGTAAAAGGCAGGTAACCGAGAAGCATAAAAATAATATTAAAAATTCAAAACACAGGAAGGAATGGAGTGTAAGTGTAGAGTTTTCTTATTAGTATATTTTCCCTCTCTCTTGTTTCTATTCTTATCTTTATGATCATGTAAAGTTACTACCACTTCTAAATAGCTTATTATGTAATCAAAATATATTTTATAATCCCCATGGTAACTGCACAATAAAAATCTATAAGTTAAAAACCGAAAATAAGGAGGAACATTCCAAGAGAACTAAGACATTAATGCCTTTATGACCTAGCTTCAGAAATCACATAGCAAGATCTTAATTTTTATTTATTTCATCCTCAAAAGAAGAAAAACATAGATTCTGAGACAAAGGTGAACTTTGAAATCTATGCATAAATAGTTCCAGAAAGGTAGTGTGGAACAGTGGTCACAAGCAGTCTAGAATCAGATTCCCTCAGTGTCCTGGCTCTTTTACCATCAGCCACGCTATGTCCGCAAATGAATTTCTATGGTCCTCACCCACCTTGTCAGTGAAAGAAAGTCATACTGACACTTGGCCTGCAGACCTGTTAAGAAAGATGAAATAACACAAGGCATACACAAATACTTAGGCTGTTACACTTTTTATACCGTTGCATTGACTGTGCTTGGATACTGGTGTGGCCTGCCTTCGGCCTTTCAACACCGTAGTAAGCAAACATTGCTATTTATTATGGAGATAGTCGAAAAGGGCAAAAGTTGGAGTGACAGAGTAAGCCTTCTTATTTACACACACACACACACACACACACACACACACACACACACACACACGAACACACACACACATGTGCTGTTTTGTGGCACCTGGTGCACAGTTTACTATCAAAGCTTTTCTTTGAAACAAACTTAATAGAAGTTTTTTTTCTAACTGTTTATTAGGGATAATGTGTCATCACTCTGGGAGTTGGTTTTAAGTTAAGTCTGGCACATAACAACATAATAGAAGGATTCTTACCTCTTGCTACTGGTATTTCAAGTACCAGCAATCAAGCAAACAGAACTTCCTGAGAATCACTGACATCACACCCTTGTTTATTATAATGCTTGTCTTATTCAGTGTTAGGTCAAATAAGCATCCAATTCCAACTGGAAATGACTGAAGCAAGTAAGCGGCATGGGAGTGGGGGGAGGTGTCACGTGACCTGTATTCTAAAGACCCCAAACACCCTACCCTCTGCAAAGAGTACTGTTTGATTAAATTATGCCTGAACTAAATACAAGAACATACACAATTGGGATCTCAAATCAAGATCACAACAGGCTCAAGCATGACCGGGGAATTAGCAGGGGCTGAGTTACTGGAAGACTGCAGTCAGTGCAGAAGAATTCCTAAGTGAGAGAAGGGCAAGACAGGAACAGAGATGAATGAAATAGGACATTTGGAAAGAAACTATCTGTGCAGGAAGACCGCTGGTGTTAGAATCTACTTCTTTGTTCACTGAAAAGCCAACCAACCAAACCAATAACACCCCCCCCCCCCCCAAGTCCCTGTAGTCAACAAGCTGGAAAGAGAGGGCAGCTGCTGCTGGTATGACTCCACTGGGGCACCAGGAGCTTGGCTACTCCACAAGGCTGCTCCAGAGCCTGAGCTCCAAGAGGACAAGGCCCAAATACCATTAGTATTTAATCTGTTCTTCAAATGCTGGTGTATGGCCTCTGAACATCAAGGACATGAATGTTTCAAGCTACATCTCTGAGGGGCTTGACCTGACAATGTCTTTTCTGGACAATTGCAATTTTGGCTTTAGCCTGCAGAAGCCTACGAACATGGTTGGGACGATTCCTTATGAATTCCAGAGCTAAGGAGCTTTCTCACTGCATATGTGTAATGTCTAAGCAGTTTGATTCCATTTGCTACCTGAATAAGATGTATCTTAAGGAATTCTACAGGGAAAAATTAAATCCTACTCTCTAGAACATTATCATTAAACTAGATTTATCGAATACAAAAGTAATAGCTAAGGACAAGAAGTTTTCTCCAAAGCATGAATCTTCTCACTGATTGGTGCATTATCTGAGGCAACTTACAGCTGTGCAGCCTCTACACACCATCCACCCCTCATCAACAACCACATGTCAATAAATATTTATTGAGCACTCCTTAATCCCATGACCACACTTACTTCTTCCATGACCCCTATGCACATCCTCCACATCTGCAATGTTTTTGTCTTGTCTTTTCCTTGCCCAAAACCTCTGAGCCCAATTCAACTCTCAGTTCCTTCATTAAAGCCATTCTTTATTTTCCCAATCCACCTGTCTTCTCCCTCATATCCTGAAATGGAGAGAACTCCAAGTGGTTATCAAGCATATGACACTTGATTAAATATATTTCCTTGTCATCTATTTATAGCAGTGTAGCCAGGATGGTAACATCTGAAAATGCTCCACATTACAAAAAATCTGATAAGGAATGTTTAGCACAATATAGAAAAAAAGAAGAATTTTTTTTTTTTGCAATATTGTCTTCAAGTATGTAGAGACTGGATGTGGAAGGATAATTAGGCTCATCACAGATTACCCCAAAAAGACAAGAAAAAGTCTTCCAAGATTACCAGTTGTCAGGCTACAGAGTTTCAGATATCAAATTCAGTTTTATACAGCCCTAAATTTGGCATATGTGTGTGTGTGTGTGTGTGTGTGTGTGTGTGTGTGTGTGTGTTTTAACTTTTAAAAAAATTATGGGCAACCTAAAAGGATTTTCCGACTTTTTTTCCAAAAATTGCTCTAATCCTGCTACTATTCCAGTGAAAATTTAATGCCACAGGCCATGTTGTGAATCTGCTTATGCTATATGCATTTAGAGAATGCACGGTTCAAATGGTAGGTAAAGTAACTACAGCACAGTCAAGCTCTTAAAGGGAGAAATATTTCTTTTATTATTCAAAGGTGCTCTGTACAAGATAGCTACTCAGTAAACTAAATAAACTGCCATGTGAAAGAGAAGGCTACTCAAAAATCTAAGTTTTACCTGTACTCCCCATTGTTTGACCAATTTTTAGGTAGCCAAAAGCATTTGGCTTAATTTTGAAGTTTTTCATCATGAATAATTAGGTTTTTAAAGAAATCATTTTGGGAAATTCAGAACAAGAGAACTTATTATACAATGGATCTTTAGATAAATGTTGAAAAGATTTTATGTTGTATATTACAAAGAAAAAAAGAGCTTATACCTGGCAGAAGCATGTGAGATGACTTTACCAGCACAATATAATATTTCTTCTTTAACAGTGGTATACTATTTTTAATAAGTGTTTTACATTCATGTCAACAGTCTCAACATTATTACCCTTAAAATGTAGTTACCTCTTCAAAAACACAAATGACAAAAATATCAAGTAGATACAATATATTCATTATTAGTGCACCTGGTGCCATGTGGATAGGGCAAAAGTAAAAATTGTGAATATCGTGCCCAAATTTTTTTATTTTGAGACAGGGTCTCATTCTGTAGTCCTGACTGATCCTGAACTCAATATGCAGCCCAACAGGCCAACAGGGTAGCCTAGAACTCAGAGCAATCCTCCTGCCTCAGCCTCCCAAATGCTGGGATTACAGGCATGTACTACCACATCCGACTATTATGTGATGCTGGTAGATCATTCTTCCTGGACCGGCACTCTAATCACTGAACTATGCTTCCAGCCTATAAATTTCTAAATTTTTAGGAATATTGGTTGGTGCAATAATTTTTGTACCAAGTAAGTGAGTTGAGCACTCAGGAATGTACAACAACTCAATATACTCATCAGCTAGCTTCTACTTGTAACAAACA
Source organism: Ctenodactylus gundi (assembly GCA_004027205.1). NCBI lineage: Eukaryota > Metazoa > Chordata > Mammalia > Rodentia > Ctenodactylidae > Ctenodactylus > Ctenodactylus gundi. The sequence continues at coordinate 19,118 of PVKB01001076.1, read as the reverse complement.
AACAAAAAAGTTAGCACTTATTCACAATATGAGCTAGAATGTAACTCAGCAGTGCAGCCCTTGCTAGCATAAGTGAAGTCTTGGGTTTAGTCCCCCAAACTGCAAAACCAAAGAATCATATACTGTCTGCTCATATTATCTAAAATTTTAGAATATGCCTATGAGATAGCTACCCATACCCTTCTTAGAAATCAAGTCACAGGTATGAGAAATTTAAATAATTTGCCAATCTCACTCCTTGTTAATGACAGGCCATGATTTGACCGTGGTCAAAATTACTAGTCTGTTCGTCTCCACTACTATTCTTGGTATTCAAAAACAATCTCAAACATTGTAGATACGAATCTTACTTACAAGAGCTGAACTCATATAATATGCCACCAACATTCCTTCCTAGATTTTCCTCCGACCCAAATCTTGGAGACCAAGGTTTCAATACACTTAGCACTTTTGTTACAGCAAACATCCGGCTGCCTGATACTGAGCTCTCCCGGCATGGAAGATTGAAAGATGAGTCACAAGTAAAGAAAGAGGAGACTGCAGCTCAAGATTAGAGGGGAAAGTTCAGAGAAGCACAGACCTACCAAAACGGCTGTGGCTGCTTAAAAATATGATTGGACTGTGAGTGTCTTACATTCTGCAAAGGCAGGGAGGAAGCGGGAAATCTGGATGCCCCTAAAGGTGGTATGGCAGTGGGTGCTTGTGTACTTGACTATGCATTATTCCACGAGACGGGGCAGGTCTCTCTTCTGCAAGGTACTCCCGACCAGGGGCCTCTCCAACAACTCCATCTGGGTGCCTGCTTATTTTTATCTACGGTGTTTCCATTTGCTGGCAAAGGCCCACATCACATCATGGTGTCTGCTTCTGTGAATAATGAGAAAGCAGCTAATTCTAAATCATTAAAAGCGTTGTCCAGGATAGGAAGTATTCATGGAAAGAGGGAGATAATTCCTAAGCAAAAATGTGTTTTTTGAGGGGCCAATTCTTTAATGAAGCTTTCCAACTGGAAAAGAACAATATAAATTTTATATCTCAGATTTTAGGAAGAGTTGTAGATAGGGAAGCTGAGACAAAATTTCAAGGTAAGTTAAACAATATGAAAATTCACACACTTTCAGTACACTGAAAGAAACATTTCCTGGGAACTAAGCCCATGTGACTAATTATAGCAAGGGACAGCGCTTCTATTCAGAAATAACTTTCCTCTAATTCTCCTGAGAAAAATCTCAACAACTTTCAAGGAAAACACAGCTATTCAATTTCTTCCTATTATCCAACACAGAGATCTATCTTTCTTGTACTTCATTAGTTAAAAAAAAAAAAAAAGCAAAATCTTATGTGTCAGGCAACCTGTGCAATGAAGGCAAGGTATAAGTCAGCTTTATTTTCAGGAGACACAAATACTATAAAAGTAACCTACCAAGGTAAAAATGTTTTTGCAGAGGTTTTGAGAGTCTCTGAGTTTTCAAGAATGCTTGTATTGTGGTCCCCCAAGCAAATGAGCTATTCATTTGAGAACAAGTTAGTAGCCGGACCTAAAAATAGCTGTACAATTAACAGTGTACTATATAATTAAAACCCGTATATCATTAAATTATGTGGATGTTAACTTCAC